>JAOYNN010322147.1:0-10018 GCA_025770095.1 Goniobranchus kuniei
TATGTATGTAAGTATGTATGTATGTATGTATGTATGTATGTATGTATGTATGTATGTATGTATGTATGTATGTATGTGTGTATCCATCCATCCATCCATCTATCCATCCATCTATCTCCCTATCTCTCTCTATCTATCTGTCTGTCTATCTATCTATGTAACTATCTATCTGTCTGTCTGTCTGTCTGTCTGTCTGTCTGTCTGTCTGTCTGTCTGTCTGATCTATCTATCGATCTATGTCGTTCGTGAATTTCAGTTGCATTTTCGTTTTATTAAAACAATTCAATATAACTGCCTGAGCTTTTATATAGCCCTAGATATGCTCAAAGCACTGTACAAGTGTTCTCCGACAGGCTTTTTCTAAATACCCTCTCAACTCATGTGGAGTATACAGAGATGCAGCCATTTTACAGATGCTCTTGCAGTGGCATACATACTGACAAGATCTTCCTCTGCCTATGGTTAGGTACTCAATAACACCTGAGTAGGATGAGGAAATGTACGTCAATAGCCCTTCCCAAGGACTACACAGCGTCATTGCACGGCCCGGTTTCTAACTCAGAACCCTGCGGTTACAAGTCGAACACTTTGACCCCACAGCCACGCCTCCACATCAGTATTATAACACTATTTTTTATAACTAATACCAAAAGGTAAAAATACCAAGATAACGACATTTGCTACACTGCTTTATGCATGAAATGTCTGACTTGAAATTTCAGGTTGGTGAAAATCAAAGAATGGATTGACAGCAACGACAAAGGGGCAACTGTCATTTTATTTAGTGGAGCCCTAGAATCCAAGCTTCTTGACATGGCAACGCAAGAGGAGCGCGATGCTTATTTGAAGGAGAGAGAAGCAACCAGGTTGTGTACCCGCTCATTTGCAAATTAGTTTTCAACCTTACTATGTTGTGATTGTCTGTTTTTTTGATGTGATATGTACAAGGAGACAACTCTGCAAAGGACTACACATGCATAAAATCAACATGCAGCAATGTATAGTTAATTAAGATGGAGTCAAGATGCACGAAGTATGTGCTTCCATATAACACTGGTGCTCTTTTTGTCTTCTTCTGGTTTTTGACGCGCTGAAAGTAGTGGTAGTCCTTATCGAGCTGAATTAGCTCATTTGGCAGGAGCTTATCCCGATTTCTGTAACGTGAAGCGGACAGTGACAGACTTTATGTATCACTCTTTGAATAGGATGCAATTCTGTTACAGAGTGTCTTTCCAGCCAAAGCTGTACCCATTGTCAACTGGGTTGAGGGAAGCAACAGGGATGAATTTTCTTGCTTAAGGAAAAAAAGCATGTGAGACTTTGCCAGAAAGTGGTTTGTCATCACCGTTATGAACATCACGTTTAAAACTGCAGTTTTTTTTGTTATTTCATCAATTGAACTTATAAACTCTATAGGCTGTCTCTGAAGATAATTCTTCTGTAACAAAATTTGAAATAAAATCCCCGTAGTCGGTGTTTTAACCTGATTTATAGAATTAAAATATTATTCTGATAATAACCTATGATGACACAATCACACTGATTTTGGCTGCTTGTAGAGTCACAAACTTCATAACTTTGCTGTTAACTTTCATGTGCTCCATCAAATCACTCAGGTAACTCGAATTTAATCTTTTTAGTTTGGCTCATCATGCTTTCAAAATAAGAGTTATAATTTTAATTTTATTTAATGAATTCTGTTCATAACAATGATGACATGATGGCAAAAGTGACCCGTTTTGAGCGACCAGCTTCTGGCCAAGCCTCATGTGTTGATAACATCAAATCTGCTGCTTTTTGGTCACAGGTCATTGCTCTATCACTGAGCTACAGATTTTGAAAAGCCATACCTATTTTACAAAGGCTTTGCATACTGCTATGCAAGGGGTTTCATGCTGAATGCCTTCCTGATGCAAATAAGCTTGTGTTTCTCAGGTTGTGAAAGAAGAGAGGAAATGGAGGAAGATAGGAATAGTAGGAAGTTCATCATTTTAGCCTATGCAGCAGCTTTTTAATAAACTCTATACACTGTTCAAATGCTGAGGGTTTTTGTACATACATTCAACTTGCATACAGAATGTTTTAGTCTAATGTCCGTCTCTGGCAGTCCATTCAACCTGGGTTTTAAATTTGGCCTTTGCCAATTAAGGAAAATGTCATGCTCACTAAACAATTATCTGGTAGGTATTATAAACTACTGGATTTACATTCAGTTTTATAGAGCCATTCACCAAGATTGGTACAAGTTTGCGTGGCAGCATGGGTTTAAGTCTCTCTGGTGTGTGGTCAGGCTCATAACTGCAAGTCATTGGCATTGTGTCCTTGGGTATGGCACTTTAGTTCGCTTACTTCACTCGACTCAGGCGTGAATGAGTACCTGGTTATTAAGCATTGTCTCTGTCTGAAAAAACATATATTCGCACCTATCAGGCTGCAAATCTTGTTCTAGATGTTATGTGTTGTTGTTGGTCAGGGTCGTAAAACGTCATTGTAAAGCGTCATGAGCATGACCACACTGTGGAACATGCGGTATATAAATGCCATCTGTACCTTGGATGTCTTGCAAAGTAGGCAAAGTTTACTCATCTGCGCTAACAAACGCTTTCTTGATGTCCAATGCAGTTGGGATCTATTGGGAAGGTGTCCTTGACTTTAGCAAAGACAACACATTAAACCTGTATTGAAATCTCTACATTGGCTTAATATTATTCCCATATAATATAAATTTGGAGCATAAAAGGAGAATAGATAATGAAACTAGAACTCTTCTAAGCAGAAATAAGTAAAGAAGCAAATGCTACTAAGGGACTGTACTCCAAAAATACCTGTCGTCTTCTTGGTGTTTGCTTCTTGATATTGAAGTTCATTCCACTGAATCCACCGAATCTCATCTTTTCTGTGCTTTCATTTTAAATTATTTGGTATTTTTTTACTATTACACCTTACGAGGAGTGTGTGTTTCCAATATCATATTCTTATGTAATTTCATGTGCTGAACACAAAAATGATTGTTAAATTTTGCACTGATGCATCATTTAGAAGTTACAATGCCTTCTAATGCAGACTCATTTAGCCCATAACGCAGCTGAATTCGCCGACATTGAGTGATTTCCGGGTCATTTCCTGTATTTCCAACCACACAATATTGATGGCTCATTGAAGTTCGGATTTTGTTTGAACTTAGAATTTGTCTGTAGGAGTTGCCCATGGAAAGATGTTATTAAAACATCAAAAGAAGTATCAAATGTTGGTGAGGACACTGGATCTAGTGCAAAGAAAGACAAGGAGATAATGTGAGGATGGTGTCCTTGTGAGGAGTCTAGGTAGAGGTCATGGTGCGCTCAAGAAGTTTGCTATGTATCTAAATACTCCGGCTTTTATGACTCGGAAAAGTTATAGAAAAGTGTTCATGAAAGTTCATGCAGCTACTCAAGAAGTTGCAGAAGAGAGCATGGTGAGGGCAGCAATAGAAGTGAAGAAGAAGAGACAAAGTGGTGATGATATAATAGATTTAGAGAGTTCAATAGTTGATTGTGCTGTGTTGGTGGATGGAACTTGGCAGAGGAGAGGTCACGCGAGCCATCATGGAGTAGTGACAGCCATGTCAGTGGACACTGGAAAGTGTTTAGATGTCCAGACACTTTCCAATATCTGCATTGTGTGCCATTATTGGAAAAGGAGGAGAGTGGAGGAACCCGATGCGTTTGAATCTCACATCGAGTTGTTTTAGGCATAATTATTTATGTCCTTTTTCTTCCTCTTCAGCGCCCTTGAGAAAATCATAGTGACAGGCTACAAAGCGCTTAACCTCATCTACTTTTTCACTTCTGGAAAGGATGAAGTTAAAGCATGGACTATTCAGGTATGTTTGTGGTGATATGGTTGCCTTTGACTTTTGTCATTCAATCCTTGCTAATCTCCTGACCAGTATGTAATCAATGTATACATTGGATATTTGAACAATCATAATTTTCACACCCAAATAATGTGGTTTTGTTTGTTTGAGATCGCTAGAATGATTTAAATAGTATGCCTACTTAACCTCGAGGCAGAGAAAAACAACTTTACTTTGAGATAGAAAAAAGCGTTCTGTCTTATTTGGGTTTTGTAAACACTATTGTTTTAAATTTTATTTTTCAAATATTCTTTATAAAATTGCACAGGGAGCTAAGAATCCATTAGTCCTTTATGAACCTCTAAAGATAAACTTCATAAAATATGTGTTCATTAACTATCCACCTTCACATAAATAGTTAAAGGCTAAGTTAACAATATTGGGACCTGACAAAAAGAAGCAGATTTTCTCAATTTTTTGTGAATTAAACAGACTTGAGTTTGTTTTGTTTTCTTTAAGGTGGGTACAAAAGCTCCACAGGCTGCTGGTCGCATCCACACTGATTTTGAAAAAGGTTTTATCATGGCAGAAGTTATGGGATATGATGATTTCTTTGAGCATAAGTCAGAAGCAGAAGTCAAGGTATGTTTTTTTCTCTTACCTCTTAAAGATTCAGTCAGATATTTAGTACAGAAATCAAAGCACAACACGTTCATATTGCAAAGGAGTGAAAAAGTATGGAAAACGCATGTATGATAGTATGACGTTGAGTGTTGGTGTTTTGTTGGTTCAAGTAGGTCCAAGGGAGAGCTATAGTAATAATGATAATAAGTATTTTGTACAGCGCTGGCCTTCCACTAATAAGTGCTCAAGCCACATACCGAATTTGAGATGGTGCCAATGCTCTCCAACCTGTTTTTGAAACAAACATGGCACCAAAGGTACCACCATTCCTTGCCTGTTCTCATTTTTTGTGGTGAAACAAAGATTTCACAACTAGGTATGGCCCACTCCGCGTGCAGACTTTTTGTCTGGCCACTTGTCAAGCATCTTGTAAGCATTTTTCCGCTTGATATGGCGTCCAAGGTTGCCAATCATTCCACATTTTGTTGGACTGCCTCGCATTTCAGCCAATGGTCTCACCAAGCCATATTCAAGTTTATTGTCCTGCAAATCAGCTTTTCAACCTTTGCAAAGACAAAGAAATAAAAAATCCTCAACCTCCATTCCCATTGACATCAATATTGGTTCGTTTATGTGTATGGGTTGTCATGTGATAATAGGCTTGGTTATAGCTTGATTGATGTCACACTGCTCGTGTGATAATAATTGATAACGCATATTATTATATCCTGTATGCCCACAGTTCAGTAGCATGTACATGTACAATTTGGGATATGGGATGGAAATGATCCTATAGTGGGATGATGTACATGCATGTATCAGGGTTGCAATGTCACAAATATGTGTGTATATGTGCTTACTTGGAGAGAGAGAGTGAGACAGATAGACAGACAAAGAGAGAGGGTGATTTGATACATGTTTGAGCGCATGAGAGAGATAGAGAGTACTTAGGAGTGAGAGGTTGATGGTGTTAGAGATTGGGTGGGTGAGGGTGATACAAATTGTGAGTGTATAGTTAAGCAAGTGAGTGTATTAGAGATTATGTGTGGTTTTATATGGTAAGCATGCTTTTCCACTTTAAATAGCTGTACTTACTAGGTGTGTAGTGTGACCATATTTGGCCTCTTGTGATTTGTGATTGTCCACGCTTGGAGCACTGATTTTTTTTTTTTAAATTCTGAAAATCAGCCCCTGGAGTACTGAAAGGTCATGTAGAGGCCTACTTGGTAGGCATCTCTGTTAGTGGGAACTAAAGCCTTCATTCAGTTATCACCTGGCTATTTTTTTCATATATTATTGTTCTTTGTCATTTGCAAGGGTATTGATCAAAAGGTTCAGTGTTGATGAGGTTAAAGCTGGCTGTTTTATTCATACAAGATAGCCTCTGGTCCTCCTGAAAGTGATGTAGATTGTTCAAATGCACACCCCACTGGTCCTAAGTATATCACTTGAATTCCTTTTGTAGATGGGATGACTGAAATGTTTGGCTGAAGTGTTGGTCACCCTTAATGCTTATGGAAAAGACAATAAATTTGTTAGGCTTCAAAGTGACTGTGAAGTATGCAAATGACTTTGACCTCAAAGACAGAACTCATAAGTAGTTGTCATGTTATTCAGAGCTGCCAACCTGACACCAAAAAAGCGTATTTGTAAGCTTTTTTTAACCCGTCATATGCCTTATGCTTTTTCCGTTTGATCGTACACTTTTCCATAAGTGTCGATGTCGGGTCAAATAGCTCAGCAGTTATAAGTGCTGTGCACCCGTTTGCACATTTGAACGACAATGAAAACGAAAGTGTCTTATTAAAATAACAAATAGAACTCTCCTTTTGCTGTGGCTGCTTTTATCGATCGTATCATATTGAACAACTGTCATGCGTTTTGACGATACTCCATAAATCCTTTGTATGACTACATCTCCTATTACTTGCACTGTACAGTGTAGTCTACATCTTGTTTGATACTGTGTCTTAATGTTGTCGGTCTGAATTCCACGCGGCTTGAGTCAATTACTATGCAGTAGTGATCGGTTGGATATTGGATAGGCCTAGGCCTAATTTCTTAACTTCTGTCATTGCTATTGGATTGTATGTATATGCATTGGGTTGTGAATTCAGAAAAGAAATCAACCCTTAGGGAAAATGGAGCCATCTTCTAAAACAAATGTCAAATATGACCAGACTTGGTTAGGAGCATATAAAATTTCTTGTAAGCAAATCCAATTTAAACTTCTTTCAGCCATCATTTCCTCCTGCAGTGGATATTAGATTTTAGATCTAGATGTCTAGATCTATATGTTGAGCCTATGATTTATTGGCATTAATTCTATGACCTGTCTGCAGTAAGTAGTACCATTGAATTTTACCTGTTACATGCATGAATTAGGATTGTACACTTTTTCATCTGATAGTACACTTTTTCGTCACTGATCTTACACTTTTCCATGGAGTGGGGTTGGCAGCTCAGAAAAAGGGCGTGCATTAGGGTCTAAAATGGGTGGCAACGTAAGGTTAAAAGGCTAAAAATAACTTGCAAACCCATTGGCTGTTATTTAAACTTTTCGGGGTCAATTCCCTTATAAGGAATAATAAAATGTTTGATTTAAAGTGTCAGGATCTGATGTCATAGTAGTACATTTATCCCTGCTATGCTTCCCAGCTTACTAATGTCGTAGATTATATTTAAGCAGCCGACCTGCTCGGGTTACCATATAACACAGGTTATATTTAACGCATTTGCTTCACTCGCATTAACGTGAAAAGCAAGGATCAAACACACTTCTAAAAACACACTTTAACAGGCCCTTCTTGATTCTGATGTCATAGTCCTGTCTTAGAGCATACCCTCGGGAACTTTAAGAAATTGTGTTCTTAGGAAAACTGCATTGGCAAGCACATATCAAGGGAGATACTCAAATTTATGTTCATCATCATCAGAACGTCTTTTCAACCTGTAGGATACAGGCCGTAGACAAGTTTATTTTTCTATTTCATCCTGCTCCTCATGGATCCTATTGCAGTGTCGTTCAGATGATGTTATTTCTGGCAGGGAGATCAGTAGCTTAGTGGTTAGCACAGTTTGACATAAGTTGAATCAAACAACACTCATTATGTCAGCAAAAAGGTGGATGACCAGGTGGGATTAAGACCTGCCCTCATGGTGTGGCTCATATCCACAGGTCTTCGGCATTGTGCCTTTTGGTAAGGCAATGTACCCGCTTATCTCATTTGACTCAGGTCTGTATGAGTATAGTGCAACCTATCTATAATGACATTGTCGGGACCAGAAAAAAATGTTGTTATACAGAAATGTCATTATAGTGAGAGGCAGCCATTTTCCCTCTGTATTTATCCAGGCTTGGGACTGGCACAAGTACAATTGTAGCACATGTGTTAATAGACACCAAAATGCACGTAATAGCATTACTCTCCTTGGAAATAATGCTGTGTCGCTTCTTGAAAACATAGAGCAAGTCACTACTTGCTTGAAAATGCATCACTCCTCGTTTGTCTGCGAATGCCTTTGCCTGCTCCATGATAATCGGGCCCAGTATAAAATATTTCTTAGTGACTGATAGAAAGAAGAGAGAGAGAGTACTTAATGGGCCTTGCTACCTGGCAGACAGAATACACCTAGATCTATGGAAGTAACTGGTAGTGTGGCTAGTTCATCCATGTGCTTTTTTTTATTTGCTTCATTTAAGGGGGAGGGGTTGCTCTTGGACAGGCATATTGGTAAGATCAGACCTGCTTAGGACTACTAATTTTTTGTATTATTACGAAAAACTACATAAAATCCTGCTTGACTAAATATTGACCACTACTGGCTACAAATGTTTGAAAATTATGAAATATTTTGCTGATCAAAAATTATCAATATACCAGTGTATTTTTGGTTCAGGGGCTGACAGCACTGACGTTCACAGCATTTGCAATTGACAGTCATCTTTTCATCTAGAGTGGCTTAAAATCTTCTGTCTTTCCAGATTGTGAATTCTACGGACAGGCTTAGGTTTAGATCTCACCCAAATATCGCGTGTCATTTGAACTGGAGGAGTTTAAGAGGGATAAAGCACTGACACTCATGCTACTTGCTATCGAGTCATCTTTCATCTAGATTTATCTAGAAATCTCAATCTACAGGGTTTTTCGATACCTCAACCCCCCCTGGCTAGACAACCCAGAACAGTTGACAAAAAACCAACAACATAAGTTTTGACATAGAGCTCTTTCTAATCTCAAATCCAAAATTTCAAAATTTTTAATTAATATTTAGTATCTCTACCACCAGTTTTCCTGACAGCATCTATTCGAGATAGCGAAACACCCTGTAGATCTAGTGTCTTTCTAGATCGTGAATTGTACAGATACTTCAGATATCATCTAGATTGAAATTTTAGAAAAAGATTTTATTTTTAGGTCTAGACGTAGATCTTGATTAGATTTCCATATCATGTTTCATTTGAAGTGAAGAAGTTTACGATGAGCGATAAATTGCTGTTATCCGTTTTCTCCTCTGTGAGCGTCGGTGGCTAAGGTGATTACATCTCGGCATGAGTCAAGAGGCATTCACCATGGTCAGTACAAGCGTGCATGACCGCCTGGGGTCGAACCTCGCTAGTGTGAGGTCAAGCTCATAACCGCATGTCATTGGCATTGTTTCCTTGGACAAGGCACTTTACTTCGCTTAACTCACTCAACTCAGGTGTGAATGAGTACCTGGCCATTAAGAAATCGCTGTCACTGTCTGAAAAAATATATTCGCGCCTAACAGGCTGTAAGTCTTGTTCTAAATGTTTTGTGTTGCTGTTGGTCAAGGGAGTAAAATGTCATTGTGAAGTGTCATGAGCATGGCTACTCCGTGGAACATGTGCTATATAAATGCCATCTTTACTTTTTTTTTCTCCATTGAATGTGTTTTTCGGTTTTTTGTTGGGTTTTTTTTTTTGGTGTTATTTTTTTATTCTCATTGTGTGGACTTCAATTACATTGAACCTGTGGCAGTTGTGTTTGTGACTTAATACTAAATCAAGTCTACTTGGATTCAAATTTACAAACTAGAGAGTGCAAGCAACAGAGGGTCACCTCTGGATAGATTACCTAGAATCTAGCAATTGATATATATTGGGAGCATTCATTTTACAATTTCGTCTTGTGATTTGTATAATAGGGATGTATTGACTTCTATCAGCAACAGCAAATCACTTATAATCATGTAAGTATGTTACTTATGATGATTTGGTAGACTAATAATTTTTCCCCCAAACCACTAATTCTTGTGTTTGCCACTACCAATTTTGAATGTCAGAAGTAGGCATGTCTAATTTTTTAGGGAAATAAAATTCTGTTCCCCAAGAAAGTTGTGTTGTTAAATGGACCTATCCCCTGAGCAGCTTGTTCTTCAGAGGAGAGTGCATTATCTTTCTATATTTAGTATAAATTAGCTAAAACTGGCACTAGTATTTATCTTTCTACTATAAATTAGGTGGCCCGGTAGCTCAGTTGGTAGAGCGGCTGACTGCCATGTGAGGTGGCCCGAGTTCGATCCCCAGCCGGGCAG
>JAOYNN010322258.1:0-10017 GCA_025770095.1 Goniobranchus kuniei
GAGAGAGAGAGAGAGAGAGAGAGAGAGAGAGAGAGAGAGAGAGAGAGAGAGGTGGTCTCTTTCTATTTGACTTTTTCTCCCATCTTCAGACTAGTTGAAAAAAAAAGGGAAAATAATCGGAGAATATTTATTGTTATGGACTTAAATGGTTGCGGTTGAAAGATGAGGCTTTGCCAGAAGCTCGTCTTCCAAAATGTGTCACTTTGTCATCATTGTTATGAACAGAATTCGTTGAATAAAATGAATTTGGTTGGTTCTTATTTTGTAAGCATGATCAGCAAAGCTAACACGATTAAATTCGAGTTACCTGGGTGATTTGACGAGCATATGAAACGTAACAGCAAAGTTATGAACCTTAAAAGTCTAAAACAAAAACCCAGCCAAAATTGGTGTGACCGTGTCATCAATGTTATGAACAGAATATTTTAATTCTATGAATCAAGTTCACACACGGATAAGGGGAATTTTGGTTTCAAATAGCGCTCGAATCCGTTTTATCTTACAACAGAAGTGCAGAAGGAGATAATGGGTGTAAGTGGAAGGAGGTATTTTACTACAAGCCATTGACGACTCTCTCTCCTTTTGTATGTGTTTGAGTGAATTTGGGGTGGAGATGTGAATTTCCACCCTCCCACCTTGTTTAATGCTGGTTTTATCTGCTCGAATTATAATGTGTCCATAAAGTCTGAAGAATCTCAGAAGCAAAATGCCTCACAGACCTGCCTTTACTGCCTTTTGTCCTCAAGACGATTAGAAAGATCATCAAGCCAATGTTTGATGTATATTTCGTACGATTTCCCGTATGAAAGATAAACAAGTAAAGGCGTGTTTTATTACAATGATAAATGATAAAACGAACAGAGCTTTTAAAGATGGCATTTATATAACACACGTTCCACGCCGCTGTATAATGACATTGTACTCCCCTTACCAACAGCAACACAGAACATTTAGAACAAGACTTGCTGCCTGTTAGGCGCGAATACATTTTTTTCAGACAGAGACAGCGCTATCTTAACCGCCAGGTACTCATTCAAACCCCAATAGGGTCAGAGGCAAGACAATACAAAGGAGCGTTCAAATCACAAAAGCCCCAATAGGGTCAGAGGCAAGACAATACAAAGGAGCGTTCAAATCACAAAAGGCAAGGTCAGTTTGAATCGAAAATTGGTGTGAATGTTGTACACTGCAAGGAATCCCTTCCACGTGAGAAGCCGGAGAGGAGTCCAACCACTTCACCATCCGTACCATACAGAAAAAATAACATTATGCTAATCGCCCTACCTAGTTCTATTTATAGCGACATGTTTAAGGGAAGTATAGCGGGATTAGCTCCCTTTCGTTACTTGATTTTATTACGCTCGTTTTATGATATTTTTCTTTCGATCAAAATTTGTGCGGTCGTCACGGGTGGGCAAATCTTTTATCGTGTGAACCATAAAGGCAGCTAGGCCCATTGAGCGAATCAACAAAGGGAAATACTTGAGATGGCAAGCCATCTAAATCCCTTGCTAGCTGGTCTCGGAGTTTGGAGTGCGCACTTTATGCATCCCCCTTGGCTGTGCTCGTTGGCTGTCCCTCATTTTGCTTGTATGGGTGTCTGTTGGTTGAACCCATGAATTTCATTGAGGAAATTCTCTTGGGGGAGAGAGAGAGAGAGAGAGAGAGAGAGAGAGAGAGAGAGAGAGAGAGAGAGAGAGAGATGCAATTTATATCATCGCTTTTTTGACGCACACAACAATTCCAACAATTTCTTTCCTTTAAATCTAGACATATGTCTTCCAAAGACTAACTATTTTACCCTTCTATATACGCATTATAAATGAGCACAGGATAAATCTTTAAACGCAAAGCAAGAACGGCTAAGCTGTTTCTGGGATGTAATGAAGTTGTAAACAGAAAAACGTAACCCACACAAGGGCAAAACTGAATAGTAGGCCTATTTCAAATACAACAATAAACTTACAAGCTAAAATGTAATAAAATCCAAACTATGCAACTGTAAACAAAATCAGAAAGGTTTTTCAAATAATAATTGAGAGATTTACCAAGACAAACAACAGAGGCAAACACAAATAGAAGGGTCATAATCAATTTAAATAATCTCAAGGCATTACAGCTCCCAACAGGAAAAAGAAGACATGACAGTTCTGCTCACGATCAATGCAGGTCTCTAATCATAATCATAAAAGCAGCCCAGATCTTTCTTCATTGATCAAGTCTAGATTCTCATCAAGAAAAGGGGGATCATTTTTATTTTTGTAATAAGAAAATGAGATTATGTCGATCTAAGAAGACCTCAAAATATGTTTAGCAGTGGCGCATATAAGGCTTTAGAACACAGATTTCCTTGCGGGCGATTCCATTTTGACAACCCGAAGAGCTCACGATATTTTGGATGGGGAACCAACTCCCTCAGCGGTGCTCATTTATCGATCGTCTTTTTCGATGGTAGATAAAGAGATCATTGAAGGAACGGATGTTGCTGCTAGTAAAACTCATTAACCTTCGTACTTTTCACCAGATATCGCGAAATCCCAATAGACAGGCAACCATAATTTTACCAAACAAACATATAAAAGCTCACCTAATATTAGAGGGAGTTTTTTGCTCAAGGACTGAAGATCACGGCGCAAAGATCGTCTTTCTTGAGCGCACCTGAGACTCCCGCAGTCAACCATGTTGACAGTGCCCTGACGTTTACGTCATCAAACTGTGACCCCAATTTTTGTGACGTTTCCTGTCCTCAGGTGAAAGAGGAAAGCGGCACAGGTAGGAAGCGTGTTATCGCTCTGTTATGATCAATAATTCAGGTAAGTCCAGATAAAGTTAGAGTTACTTTTATTATGTGGACAGTTCATTTATGTGCGAAAAGACGACTACACTGTTAAAACACCAATACCGTAATGTCTTTTTGTTCTTTTTATTTCAGTAAAACATAGCCTAATGTGATGGTTGACATGAGGCAAGGGCTTTAGACCTTAGTAGTTAATCGATTTGTTTTTGTTGTTTCCTTGATTCTATTTTAAGCAAATAGGCCATACAGGACCAACATTATACCGTTGATCTCTATCGAGGTTTTGACTTGGCGGAGATAGAATCATGTTTTTTGCTGGTAGGCCACCAAATTGATTGGGAAGGTGAATATTGACGGTCCATTTTTTTTCCTCCTTTCTGGTGATCGTTTTTTGTTTTTGTTTTTATAACAAGGGAGGTGGTGGGTTAGCGGGGTCGAACACTATTGGTATGGGTGTGGTCAAGACCAAGGCTGTCGTGACGCACCCTGATAGGGCGTATAATATTTTTTCCCCAGATTGTTCAACTCTCATTTGCACATGAGTCAGATATCTAAAACTGTATTTTTCAATACATTTTATAACATTCCCCCCCCCCCTTCCTTGAAAAAAATAGAACTTGCCCAAATGTAGCACAACGACGACAACAACAACAACAACAACAACAACAACAAAACGGGATTTCAATTCTAAATTGTATACACTCAATGCTATGTGTATTCTCTTTAAAATGTTATTTTAATGGACTATCCAGATCCAAAAGCAACATACACAAAAACAAGACAAAAAAAAAAAAAAAAAAAAAAAGAAAAAAAGACTACAACTGTAAAGGGAGGGGTAAAGAAAGGCTAGAGAACTGATATTCTGTTAAACTGATAAGTAAAGTAACCAGTGAAAACGATGCTTTGTGAAAAAAAAAAAATTAAAGAAGAGCTAGAGGATGCATCCCAATGCAATGCAATTAGGTTTTAACGGATGGCAATTACAGTGGAACATGTTTAAACCGAAATCCTAAGGACTCATGGTTTTTCTTTTGGTTCAGATTTATTCTGGTTTAAGCATTGTGGCTTAAAATAGACAAGGGGCACTCTGTGTGTATGTAGTTGGACGGGTGTTTATCTATTGAAGTTGAGTTTGTCTTTGACAAGACCATAATATGGTCGATACAATGCGAGCAATGGTGATTTTGTTATGTGTATGTCTGTGCTTGTTTGTAAGTGTTAATCTTTGAAGGGGAGCTTGACGGGGAAGAGCCAGTGGACGAATGTTAGCTATTTCATGATTTCACAACAATTGGGTAGTTAGAGCAATCTGTATGTTAGGTTGTTTTGGTTTAATGGCAGTTATGTTGTTCAACCATTTGGTTTATCGCTAGTTTGTCAGTTGATCATTTTTAGTTTGGAACTTTGAGATGACTGAATGGTTTAAAGCTGTTGGACTGTAGAATGAAAGGTTGATGGTACAAATTCTGGTGGATCTGTATTTGATATTGACTACATGGATCAAGGTTTCACACATTTTACATCAATCCACTCGGTAATTATATGGATATTAGCTATTCTTAGAACTTGCATCTTGTATGCACAAGGGATGTAAAATATCAATCATTCTACTTAAAAATGCCACATGTGGAGTGTCATTAGGTCTATCTTATAATTACATAGGCCTAGGAGCAAAAAAAACCAGAAAAAAAGTATGAAACTGAATCATTCTCACTCAAATCAGTAATACAGGTTTTTTAAAAAGAAAATCTGAGGTGCAAGCTTTAATAGAATAATAATAATAAACACTTATTTAGTGCCCTATCTCTAAATTTAAGCTTTGGGCACTTTACAAAGGCAAAACAGTATACATACACTAAAACTACAGATATGTATAAGTAGTAATAAAATTAAGAATTATTCTTTAAAACATGTTTTAAAAACCACCTAGTAGTACACAATTCAAAAACACACATCCATGATAATAAGAAACATTAAATCAAAAAGCAATAATAAATAACAAAGTAAATAAATTACCATTATTTTCATCTCTGAAGGAAAATTTGTCTTTTGTCTTTTAACCGAAAACCAAACATCAGCTTTTGGAACAGTGCTGGGAAACAAAGGCAATTAGTGTTAAATAATCTTGCTCAGGGGTTAAATGACAATGCCCGTACTGGGGAATAATTTGCGACCTTTTGGTTGCGAGTCCAACGCTTAACCTTCAGTACCAATGTGGTATGAATGAAGTTTTAATTCTTATTTGTAACGTTGAAAGCTAAGAAATGTATGACCATTGGCGACTGAAAGTTTACCTCAATTATGACCAACATGGTCCCCTTTCCCTTTTAAAAAGAGCCATATCTATTCCATGGTTGACATGCTGAATAAGGCAAGCTGGTCATGTTTGTAGGTTAGTACTTTTTCTTGAGACATAGAAAGGGTATCCTATTTTGCCATTTGCCTACCTAAACAGTTTGCATAACAACATGTTTTCGCAATTTTATGAGGATTGAGTTGTTAACTTATTTAGCCATGATTTTAGTATTTGTATCTCAACTGAGACGCGTCCTTGAACTACACTATCTAACGATAGTATCTACCAAATCGTTATACAAAAAATGCTAAGAAAAACCTATATTCAATCATAAATACTGGAAAGAAGATGGAAACTATTTGGTCATGTCCTAAAAAGAAATAAAGAGATTCCAGCAAATAGAGCAATGGACTTTTACTTCACCCTTGACGACAAGAAAAGCACAAGAGGAAGCCCCACAACTAAGCTTCCAACAACATTGAATCTTAAAAGCGTTCATGGAAACGCTCAAGGCTTTAAAACAAGAACAGATTTCAAAAGGCTAGGAGACATAGCCCAAAACAGAAAGGAATAGTTTGCGTTCACATGAGAGATCCACAAAACTGCTGAGACTGCAGCATCGCATGATACTGCAAAGTGGACGTAGCAGTCTTTTTTTTCTTTCAGCATTTCAGCCTGATTTGGGGTCCACTGCAAGACAGCTGTTTTACAGTATCTTGGCATTGGTTTATATGTGTAGGATAAGTTTTCTGACACAACAGGATAGCTTTTCTGATGCAACTTGGTCTAAGGTCTGGAGAGCTGTGAAAGAAGAGATTGGGGTCAGGAAAGTTTTGAATTAATTTTGCCTGGACACTGGCATTTTGTCCTATTTCATTTTACCACGAGTTCTTTTACATGGGCAAGTTGCCCAGGGGAACTATGAGTGTAGGCATATTGTCTCTCTCCAAAAGAACGAGACAACTCAAATCCTTCTTATTTTAGGTTTAAGCGATTAAAAGATCTGAACA
The DNA here is from genome assembly GCA_025770095.1 of Goniobranchus kuniei. Taxonomy (NCBI): domain Eukaryota; kingdom Metazoa; phylum Mollusca; class Gastropoda; order Nudibranchia; family Chromodorididae; genus Goniobranchus; species Goniobranchus kuniei. Next base: position 6,104 of record JAOYNN010322258.1, read on the forward strand.
TTTATTTATGCTTTTACATTCGAGCTACACAACCAGGAATCAAACCCAGGTGCCTGGCTTGATGAGAGTGAGTGTCATGCCCAGGCAACCTTAGTTCACCTATGGCATCATCATAAGTGAAAAGCAAGAAAATCAGAGTTATTCATGCATAATCTTTGATGTTTTTGTTAAAGTTTGATTTAAAAAATGATCAAGTGTATTGAAAATAAAAAAAAATTATTCATCTACGAAATGTTTTTGGTTAACAATGACAAAGTAAGGACTCAAATAGATTTTGATTAATGATTTTGTTATACATAAGTGGTTTTGATTTTTTTTATTCCTCATAACAGAAAATGACAACCCAAAGTGATTGTGTTTATCCAGATGGTTCTCGATACTCTGGGGCATGGGACAATCAGGGTCATCGTCATGGTTATGGTGTCTTGATGATGTCTGATGGAACAGCATATAGAGGCTTATTTGATCAAGGGTTTTATAGTGGACTTGGGATTTTGCGTTTTGTGGATGGCACTAGGTAAGCTTGATGAAAATACTTGGCCTACATTTTGGGAAAAATCCATTTCATATTATAAATTTACTACCATTGTTATGTAATAATAATAATAATAATAATGATAATAATGATAATAATAATAATAATAATAATAATAATAATAATAATAATAATAATAATAAAACGAAAATTGCACTTTTACTTAACAATCATTTGGTTCATCCAGTTTTTGTCAATATACATTTTGCAGAATGGAAGGAAATATTCTTTGCATAACCATTAAATTTCATTGAGTTGTTTAAGTTTTTATTCATAGTATGTTACCATCAATTTCAATGAATGAGTCCAACGAATTGTCTGCAGGTATGATGGAGAATTTCAAAATGGAAAATTTTCGGGTTATGGTGTGTTTCAACAGTCAGATGGAATGAGGTTTGAAGGGGAATTCAAAGATGGGAAAATATGGGGTCAAGGTGAGTTGAAATCTCCTTTGTTTGTGTATAATTTATTTTTCATAGTTATTAATTTTATGAATCATCTTCTCTGAAGGCCTGGCATTGGGCTGTTGGATCCTCAAGAGCTTTGGAACTATTAAGATTTTTAGTTTACCTATTAGATTTCATGCTCAAAGCTCCCAATTGATTTTATCATTTAAAGAAAATAAAAGACACAGGAAAAAATACTTTCATTAGAAATCCCATCATTTGAATAATTATACTTTAACTGAGGAAAAAAACATTTTATGGAAACATTATTTTCATTGAAGGGGTATTGTAGCTCAGTAGTAGAGTGCAGACTGAGAGGCAGCAGGTTTGATTCTTGCTACAGACGCATGCGTTATTTCCGTAGGCAAGACAATTTATCTCTATTGCTTCACTCTACTCAGGTGAAAGTGGGTACAGCTTTGGCTGGAAAAGTAGTCTGCAATAGACTAGCATCCTATTCAGAGAGTGATGGATAAACCTGTCACTGTCCGCTTCATGCTATAGAAACGGGACTAGCTCCGGGCTGATGAACTGATCTGGCTCGAAAGGACCACTGATTTTAATTGATAGAGTCCTTAAGATATAAGGGTGGAATGAACTTCAGAATCCATACAAGAAAGATGCATCATGCCAATACCTCTTTCAACTCAAGTTAAAGACACTCAATTTTGCTCCAATTTGTTTCCCCATTGTGTGTCAGTTTCTGAAAATCTGTCACCTTTGGACCCAGGCCAGAATTATATTCCTATCCAATCACAGCTCTCACAACAAACATAGTGATCCTCTGAAGTGCTAATTTCCGTTCTGCAGAAAAAAGTCGTTAGTGGATCTGAAAGAGATTTGTCTCTGAAACTGTGCCTCACCGTAGGAAGAACATGTATATGAAACTATATGAATCTCAGGTACACACATGTCCCCTCTCAGAAGTAAACACACCAACACTATAAGTTCATGCTATTGTGAGTACCAGTCACTCTCACCACAAAAAAATGGCCTCACTTGAAAACGGAGTGCTTTTTATAAATTCTGTAATAACTGTTTTATTCGGTGAGATATTTAAAGTATTGCCTGATTTTTCTATTTAAGAAAATCAAAGCATTTTTCTATGATTTCAATTCCTAGTGCTGGCACCACCAAAAATTTTGGTCTTGTCATGCAAATGCCATTATGATCATGCTGACTGTATTTATCACTGCCAAATTTCTTGCAAAATCATATGAAGAGATAAAAAAAAATGTCCACTGTTTGGAGCCTCAAGCACTATTTAGATGGCTGCAAATTTGCTTTGGTGGTAGAATGATGCATGTGGATGCACAACAGAGAATTTTCCACATTGATTGAAGTGCTCCAAAGTGGCATAATGGCATCCGAGGAAGAGACGCTACTTTTTCAAGGATGGTACCAAGGCAGCCATCACAACTAAAAGTTATGTAAATTGAGATCGTCATCTTTTAAGAAATACCAATCTTCCAAACCAGAGGGGCCACCCATCTGAGGTTGAGGAATCAATACAAAGACCAGATATTATTGTGTACTCCTGGAGACTGAGAAAATGTGTCCTCATAGAACTCACAGTGTCATTGGAGACAAACCTAGAAGAATGACATTTTTATAAGCTAGCTGAATACAAATGTTTAGTGCATGCATTAGTAGACAATGGTAACATTGTGAAGTTCTTTTGCTTGCATGGTAGGGTTATGGAGATTTACAGCTCACCAAAGACATGCACAAAGCAGCAAAAAACATGAGAATGATTACAGAGAGTTGTATATGGAAAAAACAAAAGACCAGAGGTTGGTCCAAAAAAGTTCAGAATATAAATCTACACCAACATTGGAAATAAAAAATTCCACTACAATCAGAGGTTTACGGTTTGATGGTATGGCATAGTAATTTATTTGTCTTAAGAAATTTTTTTTCCTTTACTTTGAATGTAATTCATCAATTTTAAGGTACCTTCTTCTGATGATATAACATTTGGTATTTGGGGCCAAAAGCTCAATATTTGGTTTTTCATTTTCTTGGTTTTATTGCTTAGGTAATTGATCACTTTATGTGTGCAAATCATGTTGATCTAATGACATGTCTTTACATACTTTTAGCCAAGAACAAGTATGGTATTTTGCATTTAAAAAAATTAGCTTTTTCTTGAAAACTGACTTTTTCCTTTTCCTGTGTCCTGAGAATCTCAAAATGACATGGACTATTCAATGTATACCCACCAATCTTAAAAAGCATGCATATCATAGGTACTGGCTAATCTAGCTTAGATCTATATTTTGAGGATAATTTTGTATCAAATTGCATGTTATTGGGTAAGTGGGTTTTCTTCTTCTTCAAATAATCTGTCTCAGTAAAACTGAGTGTAACTGACGAAGTGCATGGGAAAATAAAGTGTTGATGGAGTTCAAGCCTATGATGTTTAATAAATGGTTTGACCTAGGGGTAATGTGGCAGATGGATTGTCTGGAAGAGTCCGGGCATGACTATGTCTGACAGAATCAGGGATTTTGTTCCATAGTCTAAGTGAACCAGGCCATTTTTGGAACCTCAATCTTTAAAAATTTGTGTAAGATCACGAGGCTGCTTTCACTCCTGATCATTTTGTTCAAGAATATGGAGTTTTCATAATACCTTCTGTGACCATCCAAGTCTATTAAAAATCTAGATTTTTGACCTATGACTTTGGGACATGTTTGAGATTTTTACTTTATGCATTCAGAAGATATCTTTCTATCTATCTATGTATCTCTCTCTCTCTCTCTCTCTCTCTCTCTCTCTCTCTCTCTCTCTCTCTCCTCTCTCTCTCTCTCTCTCTCTCTCTCTCTATCTCTCTATCTCTCTATCTGTCTATCTCTCTATCTGTCTATCTCTCTATCTATCTATCTATCTGTCTATCTATCTATCTATCCATCCATCCATCTATCTATCTA
>JAOYNN010322480.1:0-10016 GCA_025770095.1 Goniobranchus kuniei
CATTTCTTTTCCCATTTCTGTAGCATGTCAAGGTCTTTTTGAAGGATCTTACAGTCATCTAAATCATTTATCTCTCTATACAGCGGGCTGTCATCTGCAAAAAAGCCTCATTTTGGTTCCATTGGAGAGGTTACTGTTGATGTCATTGATGTATAGTAGAAAGTATAATCGGCCTAAAACTGTGCCTTGTGGCACACCTGACAATACTGGTTTAGGGCTTGATCCATAAATAAATTACGAAGGATACTTTTGGATAAGATCCACCCTCTTATATATAAAATCAATTTCAGCTGCAGAAGTGGCAGAATCCTTCATTTAAAATCGGATACCCAACGCCATTCGATACCTGTGATAATAATACGTGGTATAATAGTGTGATATATTCTAACATTAATTTATTGTTTATCTTGACCAACCTTTTATGTATGATATTTATACAAATATTTAAATTGATCACATACTTTTATGCATATTACTATACATTTTTATACAATCACATGTCTATTTGCACTTCCTTTACATTTATTCGAATTTTTAATTAATCAATTAATTAATTAATTTGCTTATTCATTGTTTCTTTGATATCGGTGATACTAATACGTAATATGATATTATGATATAGTCTAACATTTATTGTTTTTCTTGACCAACCTTTAATGTATTATATTTATACGACTCTTTAAATTAGTGATATACTTTTATGCATATTACTATACATTTTTTATTTTTTAAAATGTCTGAAATGGAGCAAGTTTATTCACAACAAAAATTTTCCCATGGGGATCAATAAAGCATTTGTAATTGTAATTGTAATTCCAAAGACGTATGTGTTCTTTCAGAGTCTGATGAGTTCCTTTTCTTCTCTAGAAAAACAAGTATTTCCTCTCCTTTTCCAGAGACGTATGTTCTTTCAGAGATCGAGGAGTTCCTTTTGATCTCTGAATCACGTATTTCCTCTCCTTTTCCAAAGACATACCTGTTCTTTCAGAGTCTGATGAGTTCCTTTGTTCTCTTGAAAAACACGTATTTCCTCTTCTTTTCCAAAGATATAGTGTTCTTTTAGAATCCGATGAGAAATACGTGGTTTGTTTGTTTTTCTAATCCAAAAGCGTATCTCAGTTGTACTTACGTTTACATTCAGGGCAAACATCACAAATAGAGGGAAATGTTGGCAAATTTCTTATAGCAACTTTGATGAGTCCAACGTTGGCTGTGAAGAAAAATTTAGAGACTTTGATATGCATTGGAGAAGTAAAAATTAATGATATTTTTGAGCATATTTAAAGTTATAACAATCTATTTTACAATTATGTAATTGATGGGTTTTTTTATTGTTTTATTTTTGTCTTTATTGTTTTTGTGTTTTTGTTTTTCGTGTTTTGTTTTGTTTTTCTATTTGTTGTTTTTTTCACTTTACAAATGCTCCCTGGTTTGATCCAGTTGATCTATAGTTCTTTCTTTTTTCGGTGAGGGGGCAGTTAGGGGGAATGGCGGATGTAGTATGGCCTGGAGCCTGGCAGTGGACTGACAAGTATTAAAATGTTCAGAGGTCCTATTTACGAGGGGATCCTTACTCCAGTGCCAGCCTCCTCGATTTCAGATGATTACGTGGTGGAATGTACATGGAGAGATGATTTAAAGACAAAATATATAATCTCTCACGTCCCAAATTTTGCACCACAATAACCATTCAGTATGTGCTACTGCGTGTTGTGTACTAAAGTACTGGGTCCATCTAGACAGCAGGTGACCTTCATAATATTTTTAAAGTCATACAACGTACACAAATGAAGGAAGGCTATCGAAGAATGCCTCCTTGCCTTCACCCGAATAGAAAGTCTTCCCCTCTGAGGAAAAAAAAGAAACAAAAAAGAAAAGAACAAAAGAAAACCTGACAGAAAAAGACAGATAAGAGATGAAGCTCGCTCGGTGGCTATATGGTGATCACATATCAGCACGAGTCGAGAGTCAAGAGGAATTCACCGTGATCAGAATAAGCGTAGCTGACCTCATGGGTTCGAGCCTCGCTAGAGAGTGATCAGGCTCATAGCCGCATGTCATCGACGTTGCGTCCTTGGGTAAGGCACTTTACTTCGCTTACCTCACTCGACTCAGGTGTGAATGAGTATCAGGCCCTTAACACAGCGCAGTCACTGTCTGGAAAAACACGTATTCGCTCCTAACACGCTGCAAGTTTTGTTCTAAATGTTCTGTGTTGCTGTTGGTTAGGAGAGTAAAATGTCATTGTAAAGCGTCATGATCTTGTCTACACCGTGGAACATGCGCTGCGTAAATGCCATCTTTACTTTACTTTACACTTAGTTCGTTTTGCAGCATGCATGTGGAATACTTGCAGTTGTCGTAGTTTTCATTCTTGCAATTAACGAACGCGGGACGCACCTGGGGTGGTTTTGTTTTGAGGGGCCATTCGCCTTGGCCTTGTTGGCTTACAAGGGTTTCTGCATAAAGTTAGACTGTGGGTGGGATATTATTTAAAATTTATGATTGTGTAATGTGCCTAGTTAAAAAAGGAAGCAGATTAAAAGGAAACCTGATAGGAAAAAAAAAGGTTATAAGACGGATGTTTAAAATTGAAAAGAATCTGCTTCACAATGTTAGCAAGGGATAAGGAGAAGCGAGTTTTCAAGTGGTGGGTTATTAACCGATTACTCCTGTACAATGTGCCTACGGGGTTCCAGGCTTGCGTGTTATTTTTTAATCTTTGAGTCCTTATTACGAATTAAGTGTTGACTCTTCAAGTCAATGACTATCTTGACAGCCAATTTCGATTTTTCAATGTTGATACTTTTTTTACACGCGTTATTTATGGGTAATCAACCATCTGCATCGTTTCCGGAGTTATGAAAATCATTGGTTTCTTTGAACACCCAGGTGAAAAGTCTGGAGGTAAAGTCCAGAAATCTGAATGCACACTTGTAAAATCATAGCGGGATATCTGCAAAAGCCCTACGTATATACAAACAGCTTGCGTGTAATCGGGAACACTGCCTTTGAATACAGTACATTCAGGGTAGACGGGTGGGGATTAAAGTGAACATTACCAGGTTTTTACAAAGTGTTTCAATTCCTTTTCCTTTTTTACTTTCGTTTAATGTGTGGCAGTTGCTGTAAATGGCTGGATGCCCGTGTGAACTGAACAGGTATGAGAATGTGACTAATCCGGAACATTAATCAGAAACAGGCTGTAGCAGTGACCTGGTTGGATCAGAGTAATGAAGCATGTTTTCTAGCTTAACAGTGCTGTATGGTTTGCAACACATACGGGTGTAATTTGATGAAAATCTGCACGTGTGTATTACTACATCATGTAGAGTAATAAACTTCTGCTTTGTGAGTGTGTAGACAACAGATATTTCTAGTCTTAGCGTGAAAGCGTTATACTACGAACTTGCGTTCGAGTCCTAGATTTCAGAGTTAGACTGTTACATGTATACCAGGAATTTGTGTTAGAGTGCTAGACTTCAGAGTCAGACTTTTATCTGTATACCAGGAACTTACGTTAGAGTGCTAGGTTCCAGATTCAGACTGTTATCTGTACACCAGGAACTTGTGTTAAAGTACAAAATTTCAGAGTTTGACTGTTATTTGTATACCAGGAACTTGTGTTAGAGTGCTAGATTTATTAGTCAAACAGTTAACTGTTTACAAGGAACTTTTTTTTAGAATGCTAGATTTCAGAATCAGACTGTTATCTGTATAGCAGAAACGTATGATAGACTGCTAGATATCAGACTCAGACTGTTATCTGTATACCAGGAACATGTGTTAAAGTGATAGATTTCAGACAGACTGTTATCTGTATACCAGAAAATTAAGATAAAGTGCTAGATTTCAGACTCAGACTGTTATCTGTATACCAGAAAATGAAGATAAAGTGCTAGATTTCAGACACCGACTGGTATCTGTATACCAGGAGCTGGTGTTAGATTCATATATTTCAGACTTATACTGTTATCTGTATACCATAAACCTGTGTTAGAATGCTGCATTTCATACTCAGACTGTTATCTGTATAGCTGGAACTTTTGTTAAAATGCTAAATGTCTGACTCAAACTGTTACATATGTAATAGGAACCAGAGACGTCTGTTAGACGGCTAGATTTAAGACAGACTGTTATCTATTACGAGGAGTCTGTGTTAGAGTGCTAGATTTCAGAATTAGACTGTAATCTGTATAGCAGAAACTTGAGTTAGATTGCTACAAATCAGACACAGACTGTTATATGTATACAAGGAACTTTTGTTAGAGTGCTAGATTTCGGAGTCAGAATGTTGTCTGTATACCAGGAACTTGTGGTAAAGTGCTAGATTTCAGAGTCAGACTTTTATCTGTATACCAGGAACTTGTGTTAGAGTGATAGATCTCAGACTCAGACTGTTATCTGTATACCAGGAACTTGTGTTAGAGTGCTATATTTATGAGTCAGACTGTTCACTGTTTACAAGGAACTTTGTGCTAGAGTGTTATCTTTATACCAAGAAATTGTGTTCGTGTGCTAGATTTATGATTCAGACTGTTATCGGTATACCAGGAACTTCGGTTAAAGTGCTATATGTCAGAGTTAGAATGTTATCTGTATAGCAGGAACTAGTGTTAAAGTGCTAGTTTTCAGACTCAGACTGTTACATATATACCGGGAACTTTGCTAGAGTGGTAGATTTATGATTCAGACTGTTATCTGTATACTGGAAACTTGCGTTAGAGTGCTAGATTTGAGATTAAGACTGCTATCTGTATACCGGGAATGTGTTTTAGAGTTCTAGATTTCAAACTCAGACTGTTATCTGTATACCGCGAACTTGTGTTAGTGTGCTAGATTTCAGACTCAGACTGTTATCTGTATAACAGGAACTTTTGCTAGAATGCTGGATTTCTGACTGAGACAGGTACCTGTATACCAGGAACTTGTTGTAGACTGTTAGATTTCAGAATCGGACTGTTATCTGTATAACGGAAACTTGTGTTACAGTGCTAGATTTCAGAATCAGACTGTTATCTGTATACCACGAACGTGTGTTAGAGTGCTAGTTTTCAGACTCAGACTGTTATCGGTTTACCAGGAACGTGTGTTAGAGTACTAGATTTCAGATTCAGACTTTTATCTGTATACCAGGAACTTGAGTTAAAGTGCTAGATTTCAGACTCAGACTGTTATCTGTATAGTAGGAACTTGTGTTAAAGTTGTAAAGTGCTAGATTTCAGACACAGGGTGTTACCTGTATACCAGGAACTTGTGTTAGAGTGCTAGATATCAGACTCAGACTGTTATCTGTATACCAGAAACTTGTGTTAGAGTGCTACATTTCTCACTTGGACTTTTTTGTATACCAGGAACTTGTGTTAGAAAGCTAGATTTATGAGTCATACTGTTATTTGTATAGTAGGAACTTGTGTTATAGTTGTAAAGTGCTAGATTTCAGACACAGGGTGTTACTTGTATACCAGGAACTTGTGTTAGAGTGCTAGATTTCAGACTCAGTCTGCTATCTGTATACCAGGAACTTGTGTTAGAGTGCTAAATATCTCACTCAGACTTTGGCTGTATACCAGCAACTTGTTTTATAGTGCTAGATTTATTAGTCAGACTGTTAAGTGTTTACAAGGAACTTGTGTTAGAGTTGTAGATTTCAGAATCAGACTGTTATCCTTATACCAAGAAATTGTGTCAGTGTCCTATATTTCAGATTCAGACTGTTATCGCTATGCCAGAAACTTGTGTTAAAGTTCTCGATTTCAGAATCAGACTGTTAGCTGTACACCGGGGACGTGTGTTAGAGTGCTAGCTTTCAGACTCAGTCTTTTATCTGTATACCAGAAACTTGTCTTAGACTGTTAGATTTCAGAATCAAACTGCTATCTGTATACCGTGAACTTGTGTTAGAGTGCTAGATTTCAGAATGAAACTGTTATCTGTATACCAGGAACTTGGTTTAGAGTGCTAGATTTCAGACTCAGACTGTTATCTGTATAGCTGGAACTTGTTTTAGAGTGCTAGCTTTCAGAATGAAATTGTTATCTGTATAGCAGGAACTTGTTTTGGAGTGCAGGCTCAGACTGTTATCTGTATGTCGGGATATATTCTGTCAGTGTGCTAGATTTCCGATATTGAGATTTTTCTGTATACCAGGAACTTGTGTTCAAGTGCTATATTTCAGACTTAGAGAGTTACCTGTGTTAGAGTAGTAGGTTCCAGACTCAGACTGTTAACTGTGTTATAGTGCTAGAATTCAGACACAGACTGTTATCTGTATACCAGGAACTTGTGTTAAAGTGCTAGATTTCAGACTTAGAGTGTTATCTGTATAGCAGGAACTCGTGTTAGAGTGCTAGATTTCAGACTCAGACTATTATCAATATAGCAGGAACTAGTTTTTGAGTTCTAGATTTCAGACTCTGACTGTTATCTGTATAACGGGAACCTGTTTCAGAGTGCAAGATTTCAGAATCAGACTGTTAACTGTATAGCAGAACTTTTGCTGGAGTGATAGATTTATGAGTCAGATTGTTATATGTATTCCAGGAACTTGTATCAAAGGCTTGATTTAAGACTCAGACTGTTATCTGTATAGTAGGAACTTGTGTTAAAGGGTTAAATTTATGAGTCAGGGTGTTATCTGTATACCAGGAATTTATGTTAGAGTGCTAAATTTCTTACTCGGACTTTTTCTGTATACTAAGAACTTGTGTTAGAGTGCTAGATTTCAGAGTCAGTATTTTATCTGTATAACAGGAACTTATGTTAGAGTGCTAAATTTCCTACTCCGACCTTTTCTGTATACTAGGAACTTGTGTTAGAGTGCTAGATTTCAGAGTCAGTATTTTATCTGTATAACAGGAACTTGTGTTAGAGTGCTAGATTTCAGAGTCGGAGTTTCATCTGTATAACACAAACTTGTGTTAAAGTGCTAGATTTCAGAGTCAGAGTTTTATCTGTATACCAAGAACTTGTGTTAAGTGCTAAATTTCAATCTATTGGTGTTATCTGTATACTAGAACTGATGTTAAAATACTAGATACCAAACTCAGACTGTAATTTGTATACCAGGATCTTGTGTTAGAGTGATAGATATCAGACTCAGACTGTTATCGATACACCAGGATCTTGTGTTACAACGCTAGATATCAGACTCAGTCTGTTATTTATATACCGAGATCTTGTGTTAGAGTGCGAGATATCAGACATAGACTGTTATTGGTATACCACGATCTTCTGTTACAGTGCGAGATATCAGACTCAGACTGTTATTTGTATACCAGGATCTTGTGTTATAGTGCTAGATATCAGAATCAGACTGTTATCTGTGTACCAGGATCTTGTGTTACAGTGCTAGGTATAAGACTCAGACTCTTATTTGTATACCAAAATCTTGTGTTACAGTGCTAGGTATCAGAATCGGACTTTTATCTGTATACCGGGATCTTGTGTTACAGTGCTAGGTATCAGAATCGGACTTTTATCTGTATACCAGGATCTTGTGTTACAGTGCTAGGTATCAGAATCGGACTTTTATCTGTATACCGGGATATTGTGTTACAGTGCTAGGTATCAGACTCGGACTTTTATCTGTATACCGGGATCTTGTGTTACAGTGCTAGGTATCAGAGTCGGACTTTTATCTGTATACCAGGAACTTGTGTTACAGTGCTAGGTATCAGTGTAGGACTTTTATCTGTATACCGGGATCTTGTGTTAGAGTGCTAGATATCAGACTCAGACTGTTATCGGTATACCAGGGTCTTGTGTTACAGTGCTAGATATCATACTCAAACTGTTATCTGTATACCGGGTTATCTTGTTACAGTGCTAGATATCAGACTCGATTGTTATCGGTATACCAGGATCTTGTGTTACAGTGCTAGGTATCAGACTCGGACTGTCATTTGTATACCAGGATCTTGTGTTAGAGTGCTAAATATCAGACTCAGACTGTTATCGGTATACCAGGATCTTGTGTTACACTGCTAGGTATCAGACTCAGACTGTTATCTGTATACCGGGATCTGTGTTAGAGTTCTATATTTCAAACTCGGACATTTATCTTTATACGACGAACCTGTGTTATGCTAGATTGCAGACTCAGACTGTTATCTGTTTACAATGAACTTATGTTAGAGTGCTATATTTGAGAGTCACACTGTTATCTATATACAAGGAAAATGTGTTAGAATGCTGGACGTCTGATTCAGACTGTTCTCTTGATACCAGGAAAATGTGTTAGAGTGCTGGATTTCTGGTTCAGGCTTTTATCTGTACACCAGGAAAATGTGTTAGAGTGCTTGGGTTCTGATGAAGACTGTTATCTGTTTGCCTGGAGCTTATCTTAAAGTGCTAGATTTGAGAGTAAACTGTCACCTGTATAATAACAGGGAAGTGTAATAGTGTGCTAGATTCCTGAGTCAGACTGTTATCTGTATACGAGGAAAACGTGTTAGAGTGCCCGATGTCAGAGTCAGATTGTTATCAGTATATGAGGAAAACGTATTAGGGTTTGGATGTCAGAGTCATACTGTCATCTGTATACCAGGAAAATGTGTTACCGTGCTAGAGTTCTGATTCAGACTGTTATTTGTATTCCAGGAACTTATGATAAAGTGCTAAGTTTCAGAGTTAGACTGTTATCTGTTTACCTGGAACTTATCTTAAAATGCTAGATTTGAGAGTTAGACTGTCATCTGTATACCAGGAACTTGTGTTAGAGTGGTAGATATCAGACTCAGACTGCTATCGGTATACCAAGAGCTTATGTTAAATTGTTAGATGTCAGAAGCAGACTTTTATCTGTATAACGGGATCTTGTGTTAGAGTGCCATATATCAGACTCAGATTGTTATCTGTATACCAGAATCTTGTGTTAGAGTGCTAGATATCAGACTCAGACTGTTATCTGTATACCAGCATCTTGTGGTAGAGTGCTAGATTTCAGACTCAGACTGTTTTCTGTATACCAGGACTTTGTGTTAGGGTTTTAGATATCAGTCTCAGGCTTTTATCTGTTTATCAAGAACTTCTGTTAAAGTGCTAAATTTCAAACTCAGACTGTTATCCGTATACCAAAAATTTTCAGAATCAAACTTTTATCTCTGTACGAAGAACTTGTGTTAAAGTGCTAGACTTCATACTCAGACTTTTATCTGTATAACAGGAAATTACGTTAGAGTGCTAGATTCCGGATTCAGACTGATATCTGTTTTGCAGCAACCCGTGGTAGAGTTCTAGATTTCAAACTCAGACTTGTATCTGTATACCAAGAACCTGTGTTATGCTAGATTTCACACTCAGACTGTAATCTGTATACGAGGAACTTATGTTAGATTACTAGATTTCAGAGTCAGACTGTTATCCGTATACCAGGAAAATGTGTTACAGTGCTAGAGTTCTGATGCAGACTGTTAACTGTATACCAGGAACTTATGATAAAGTGTTACTTTCATGGTCAGACTGTTATCTGTTTACCTGGAACTTATCTTAAAGTCTTAGATTTGAGAGTTAGACTGTCATCTGTATACCAGGAACTTGAGTTAGAGTGCTAGATTTTAGAGTCAGACTGTTATCTGTCTACGAGGAAAACGTGTTGGAGTGCTGGATGTCAGAGTGAGACTGTTGTCTGTATATGAAGAAAACGTGGTAGAGTTCTGGATGTCAGAGTCAGACTGTTATCTGTATATGAAGAAAACGCCTTGGAGTGCTGGATGTCAGATTCAGACTGTTATCTGTATATAAAAAAAAAACGTGTTGGAGTGCTGGATGTCAGAGTCAGACTGTTATCTGTCTACGAGGAAAACGTGTTGGACTGCTGGATGTCAGAGTGAAACTGTTATCTGTATATGAGGAAAACGTGTTGGAGTGCTGGATGTCAGAGTGAAACTGTTATCTGTATATGAGGAAAACGTGTTGGAGTGCTGGATGTAGAGTGAAACTGTTATCTGTATATGAAGAAAACGTGTTGGAGTGCTGGATGTCAGAGTGAAACTGTTATCTGTATATGAAGAAAA
>JAOYNN010322591.1:0-10016 GCA_025770095.1 Goniobranchus kuniei
TCTGTTTCATAAATATACAAATTCTTACCTTTTATTTTTGTGTTTCAAAGAAGAGACCCGACTCTATTGCCAAAAAAATGTCCATTTGCACATTTCAAGTTAAGAATGTATAATTATGTTATGTAATATTACATAACAACAATATTACATAACAACACCGGGAGTTGAAGCAAAGAGCAATTTATTCTTTTCTTTTCATAAAAACTGTATATTGGAGAACCCAATCTATGACTAAGCTGATTAATGAGTCAGAACGAAAACTTATTTGGCGATGATGCATGTTTTTATTGAAGTTATGTAATATTATGTAATGCAAACGGAACCGAAATTTCCAACTCAGACAATGCTTGGACTGAAAAACAGTTGTTGTTTTTTTGTTTAGTTCTGTGTTGTTTTTTTTGTTTTTTGTTTGGAGGGGGGGGGGAGTGGTAGTGAAACTAAAAAGAATACGTAAATGCTATAAGAAGCTCTCCTAAACAAAACCATTATCTTTAGACAGCCTTGAAGGAAAGAAAATAATAAAATTAAAAAAAAAAAAGGAATTGAAATTTAGCAGGAGACCGTAAAAATTATGGCTGAATATGCTTAGAAAAAGAAGGATTTAATTCTTTTACATTGCTTCATGAAGGTAATAACAAAAGAGGCTGCAATAAATTCTTTTAAATGTCGGTAATCTCATTTGTTTTTTTGTTTTTTGCTTTGTTTTGAAAACAAGAAAAAATTCAAGTAGGCCCTAGGTCTTAGGTTATATTAAAAAAAACAACCTAGAATCAGCCTCACATCGCGATCTAGAACATGATACTTCATCCTTTGTGCCGTAGAAGTGTTAAACGATAGCAGTTTAGATCTAGAGATCTACTTGCTGGATCTAATAATTGAAATTGGCATTGCGTGATATATCAGTAACGGGAAAATACCCTCCTCTCAAGAAATTGTTTACAACCAGCGGAGAGAGGAATGCGAGGGCATCTCGATCTATTCTTAGTAACATCAAACAGGCCAACCAATAAAACAAGCCGGTTAATTGCTTTGCTGACGTCGCATCCCGTTACCGAAGATATCGATCGCAGTATTTTCCTGTGTCAGGCCAGGCCGCACAGTGAATATTCTACGGAATTTTAAGAAATTCTCTTCAACCTTGCTGAATCGTAGTTTCACTTTCATTCAACTGAGCGAAAAATGGAAACCACGGAAGTGAAGGCCAATCTCTCCTCTGATTGGTCAAAAAAAGGCAATGAGATTTAATGCGATTTTCATATCGAAATGAGCCAATGAAATTGATCACCTTCGAAAATATGGGACCATTCCGAAAGTCCAGTGTTGGCTCGCCACCGATCGTCTTTACTCGGCCATAACTCATCTTAGACTGACTTCACAAACACAAAAAATACACCAAATGAAAGATTAGGTTCTTCCACATACGATGGTATATGATTTAATGGGATACACTGAATATTATGGGATACCACACAGTGATTTCAGAAGAGGTCTGGGTCATTTATGGGCATCATGATTTTTAGCCATGTGGGTGGGCCTGGTGTGGCATTGCTAACCAAATACACCATCAAACCGGCAGAAAATGCTTTCTTATACTGGCTTGATTAGTTTTGATGCGAATACATTCTGAGATGTACACTTAAGCTGTTTTTTTTCACAAGAAGCATGTGCGTCTTAGGGTGAAAAAATTAAAAATACGGAAAGAAACTCAATGGGGCCAAAGGCAGACCAAAGCCTGCTACTAAAATCTATGTTTGGAAGTCATATTGTGTTCCTCTAAACCTCTCTGAGAGTCCACTTGTACATTTTCCATTTTTGACAGATGTAAGAATGTATCAAGATCATGCAGCTTGGACCTTACAAGTTGTACTTTATTCATATCTTACAATTCTTAACTGCCACCCATCCACCCTCACCTGTCATCCCACTAATCATGACAATAGCTGTAACAACATATACCATTCAACTGGTTGATCAATGAAGAATTTAGCATTGTCTGCTTGAGAGTTTAGATTTTCGAATGAACACATTTCCAGCCAGTCAATCACCAACTGAATGAAGCAAATAAAAAGAGCGATGAGATTTGTAAGAAAAGTACAGGGAAAAGCAAAATAAAACATATGTCATATAAAAAGAAACATTGTGTTAAAAGGCATGAAACCTGCTAAGTAAAGTATCCTCTGGTCTGAACATTAAAGATCATCCGAACAAAATTTGAAATACTCTTTTACAAATCTAATATGAATGGGTTTTCCACAGAGTAAAATTAAAAACTACACAGTGCCAATGTCAAATATAAGTAAATGAAATCTTTATCAATGTTAGTGATTTATAACATCAAAGGAAATATCATTCACATTAATTTTATCTTATTCCCAACATGTTCCCCACAACCTTACTTTTGGCAACATTGGAATGACATTCTGCTATCTTTCAGATATCTTAACTTTAATGAAAGTGATAAAAATCCCTTTGCAGTGAATTGCTTTTAAAATCAAAATAGATGGAATAGTTAAAATTGCTTTCAATTACAGCTGGATATGGGGGAGTTTAAAATACACTGAAATCTTCATTCAATGATAACTGTTCACGAACTGAAAGTAATTAAAATAAGCACTTAATATACCTGACTTTGTCGAATATGAGAATTTTTCTCAAAAAGGGAATTGATGATATTCTGTTCACTGAGGCCCCAAACCTAAGGCAAAAACAAATAAATTTGAAATAAAAAAAAACAAAAGTAAAGAACAAATCAGCGCATATAAAATATGTTTTATGCTTCATTGTATAAACTATGGAGTAAAACTGTTGATTGATATGATTTCAACTTGATTGCAAAGATTCAGTCAATCAAGCTATGATTCTCATTCATTTATTTTCTCTGGATCACAATAATTTTGTGTTTTCTTCAAAACATCTTTCTGTTACGTTTTTTTCTCACTTTAATTTCACTGCCTTTGCTATCAAACACATCCTGGCAGTAAACTTAAGTATTTATGGCTGGCCTACTACAATAGAAGAAAGCTTACATTATCCAGCTCCAGTCTACTAAGCATAGTGTTTCACATATGCGATACAATTTAATTTTATTCCATTTTGAGAGGAAAGCCATTTGGAATTTCAAACCAACAAATCTTTTATCATATCATACACACATCCTCAAACAAAAATATCAAATGTAACATTCATCGTTTTGTGGAGACCCACAAATGCCTTTGACTTTGTCATGTCACCCAAAATACATCTTAACTTTGTCAAGTCACCCAAAAATACCTATTGACTTTGTCAAATCACCCAAAAATACCTTTTGACTTGGTCAAGTCACCCAAAAATACCTTTGACTTTGTGAGGTCACCCAATTTCGTATCCACTTCCATTGACTCATTCAATTCTGCCTTGATTTCAGTTTCAAGTCTGTCTTTGAACAATGAACGCATGAGCTGCCATGTTTGTTTCTCACTTTTCAGGAGTTCAAGAGTGCTTTTTGTTTTCTGTAACCTAAAAAAATAAAATTCACTGACATTAAAAATAATCATAAACTTTAATGTTTATCAAGACAAAGATAAAAAACAAACTAAACAAATCAAAACAGATATCGTGAATTATTTGGGGAGGTAGGCCTGTTCAAATATCTAAGACCTGATTTGAAAAAAAAAAAAAAAAAAGAAAGACATCCTTCTGATGTAAAATGTCTTATAATGATTTAGGCAAATGCTGACATGATAAAGCTGAAAAAATAATAATCCAAAAACAAAATTGCCTATAATAATGCTACTAATACTACAACTACTACTAACAACTTGACATTGAGATGCCTCAGCGGATTCTATCCAATTTGGTATAAAGTCCCTCCATATACGTCTGTTTTCAATTTGTCATTTCTTATCCACACATTGATCATAATAGTAAAAATAATTTTACTACCATTCTGTACCAAACAGTAAATAATAAGACAATATTCTTGGCTTCGCCTTGTGAATGCACAGAGGCCTTCTAACTCTATATTGAAACATTAAAAATAAATGAATAGAAATAAATATTTGATACCTATGAAAAAAATACTAGGGTGCTTATACAGTTCACTTGACAAAGTAAGTTGCTATTCAGTTTTAGAATAATAATTACGAGGGACGATCATTTGTAAACCAAACAAAAATTCTCATAGACCTAAAAGCATATTACTCTCAGAACCGCTGTAATTGCCTCATGTTTCTAGCACAGTCATTCACAGATAGTTCTAAACATGAATGTTGAGAGTGGATGAGAATTATTCTCAGCAATCTGTTTTTAACTATTTAATTATAAAGCAACTGAAAAGAAATATCTATGCTATAAACAAAATCTCATTCACACACACACATAAAAGAAAAGGACTTTTACTTTGGCTGATGCCGTGTCAGGCCTCTATTTATTTTGTTCAAATGGTCAACTTGATGAGAACAAGCAGATTCATAAGAAGAAACCAGTTCTAAAATTTGGTGAGGACCAGCGCAGGACTTCAGTGCATCTCTGAATGCTTCATATAACTCTATGGAACCTGTGAAAAGGTTAAAACAGAGCATAATTTGTTTAAGGCACAAATTAAGCAACAAATATTATTTCTGCCCAAAAATAAATGTCCTGCTTTCAAAGTTTTACAATATTCTTTTTCTAATCCTCTTCAGAAAACAAAAATTATTTTTGGATTCTGGAAATCTTAGCTCACATTATGATTCCCGATGAGACACGCAAACAGCCCTTGAAATTCATCACTTAAGCAAAATGCTGTACGCAACAGAAATTCATGATGATAATGCCAGTTTAAACTGATGTATACACAACAATACTCTTTAATAATCATCTGAGCCTTTTATATGAACAATTGCCCTGGGTGGTTGGGTACATCTGCTCATGAGATATGCACATACAGCTCACACTTATCCTTAATTTCACAATTTCCATTTCCCTGTCTTTTACAAAGTTTACATCTTACCTTTTTGACTTGGATCTTCAGCCAGCACAAAGGTCAAGTCAATGTTGGTTAAATCTTCTGTTACGTCAACCTTTACAATGCAAAAGGAAGCTTCATTTGACAAAATGCAAGTTTACTAAGCATGGCCAAAGTAAATAGAATGGAAAAATAACAATTTCTTCTAAAGTGGAGCAAAAAAAATAAAAACAACAACAAAAACCAAACAAAAACATCCCCCCCATACACAAAAACAACACACAAAAAAAAACAAATCAACCAACAAACAACTACAACAAAACATAAAGGAAGAGTGAGTTACAGAAAGAGATTTGGAATAAACAAATCTTTTTGGCCCACAAAATCACTTTCAACTAATTTGTTCATTAATTACCCCTTGACATTGTGTTAATTCCATTTGGCTTTGTTGAAGAGGAGCAATTGGTGCACTGCTATCCAAATTTATGCTTTCCAGGCGCTGGTGACAAAAAGTTTCAGAAAACTAAATTATTTTTGTGTCAAAACACTGGCAAAATCATCTTTTCCTATTTTTCTTTTTTAAAATCAGTTCAGTAAACTACTACAGGTTGCAAAAAAAAAAAAAAAAAAAAAAAGGAAACCTGAGTTACATGGAATAATTCCGAAGACTGGCACGCTATACTGCTCAATTTTTGCTAAGCTGAATAGTTTCAAATTACGAGTACAAAGTTTCACAATAAATCATCTACATTGAAATTACATTTTGATTGTAACAAATAGCATCTACAAAATTCCTTCCAAATGGTATCTTCAAAACCATACTATGTAAAATTTCAAACTCAAACTGAAAGAGTAACAGATAAAAAGAAAGTTGATGTTAACATCCTTTTCTGTTTTTAAGTCAAAAGTGTAAAGTTACCTTCTGAAAACAGAAATTCATTAACTTTAAATCTTCTGGAGCTCAAATTGCTCTCCCTTGTTTTGCAAACACATTTGAAGGTGTCTTTCAAAATTGTTAAAGACATTGCCGCATATTTGGAGTAGAATGTTTCAAATTAGTATCTCTGTGGCCTGTCTTGAGTTCTTGATTTTACATATTCCAAGAGGTAGAGGGGAGTGGGTTGACCATACAATATCAGTGATAATGTGTTCATTGAGAACATTCTTCAACCACTCAAGGGTTTTGTTTGCTGTGAGCAGTGTTGTCCACTCTGGTATAAACCACTGCTTGTTGAATGGGTGATTCCTCCAATGCAGAGTAGTGGCAAAGGACATATGATGTAAATAACAGTCACAATCTACTGTTGTTGTTCTACTGCCCTCATTCACAGACCAAAACGGTCCGATGATCCTCTGTGCATTGACAGCAACCCAAGCAGTACATTTTGGGGGAGTGAAGTGGCCATTAAAGGATATAGGCTGGTGGGTTAGAATCCCAAAAGTGGGCTTTGTGAGACGAAACCTGTCCCTATAGATGGAAATAATTATGTCACTGGATGATGTTTAAACGTGATGCTGACTAATACGATCTGTGAGAATGTACCATAAAGCATGTGCATCAAAATTATTCTTTGGATCGTTGAAATGTTGAATGTTAGGGTCAAATTTAAATGCATGTAACTTTTGTGAGCGACGTGGTATTCATTTCATATTGTGTGACCTCGTTTGACACTTGTTTTAGTGTTGGGAGCTAAAGATAATAGCAATTTCATGTTTAATTTATCAGAAAACAAAAATGCAGGTTTCCTTTTTCTGCAACACAGTGTATATGTAAAGAATTTGAGACTATGTTCTTTCAAAAATATGTCAAACTATTTTATGATTTCAACGCAGCTATGTAGACCCTGTTTCAAGTTGAGAGAACTGTGACTGATATAATATCAAATAAATACAAATATAGGGACTGTGGTATATGCCCCATGATACACACAAAAAAACAAACAACAAACAAAAACAAAACACCCACCATTTTTTAAAAGCTTTTACGTATATTCTTACCGATGGCTCCATGGCAGGCTTCTTCTTAGCTGAGGCAAATGTGAACAATTCATTTCTGTCAAATCTGGTCTGAGTCTTTGAGGTTATAGGCGTGTCTTTAATAAAGAAAAACAGGGTAAAAGATTGCAAAGCCTGAGCTGTAAATTACACATGTTCTAATCCTAATATAAAGACAATAATTTGAGTGATTAAGAGCATTTTCCATTGCACTTGACCAGGTAAAATCCATTACCTGAGCCACCTGATATTTTACATTCCTGGAAGCTAGTTTCACTAGATAAAATATCCTTCAGGTAACAAAAAAATAGTCAAACTCAAACTCTCCATCTTGGCAAATTGATCAGAAAAATGTAAAAAATGCTCCAAGATATTGTGTACCATGATGGATGCAGATTCTGCATTTCAATCATGAGATAGCTATTTTGCATTTTAAATAATATATTACTTACAAGCACGGCTTCTCAGACTCCCATGGGGCCTTGAAATACTGCCCATAGGTGAAACAGCTTCATCAAGCACTTGAATGGCTGAGATGAAAAAATAAAATTTCAATCCAGACTTTCCTTTTTTTTTAACTTTTGTTCTTCCAGACTTCAATAAAATGCCATCTTTTCTGAATGGATCATAGATTTTTATAATAATTTATTATACATGTATCCAAGACCTTAACAATGACATCATCCTAAATTGTTAGGTAAAATACCGCTTGGCACAATAAATATAAGGCAATGGACCTTGAACATCCTGAATATAATAAAAATATACCCCGATGAATAACATAAGTTTAAAAAACAAGAATAAATTCCTTTCTCAAAGTATGAGTGAAGTGAAGTGAGACATTATTGCTTAATCAATAACACAATCATTAACTGCTCAGGTCAAATATTGTTATATATATAAGAATGGTGCAAAGAATTGAGAGTACTGTTTATAGATGTGATAAATTTTACTTGATATTTTCTACACACATGAAACAAAATATATCAATCCTTAATTTGTATAAAGTTTATGGTAGAAATTTGCAATTACTTTGCTTCATCTAAATTATTGCTGAGTTTTATACATCTTGTGCCACTGTGATATTGGGCTCTGTGTCATTTGACATAAAACACACATGATGTCAAAGAATCTAACTGTAATATATCTTTCAATTATGAATTGGAGAAAATCAGAACCTTTGAACACCGAACATTACTTTAGGTGCCTAATTCTTTAAGGATGGGATTTAAAATGATAAATGCAAACAGTTGAAAAATAGTACACGCCAATGAAGAGAATAGTAAATATATATTTTAACATCTGGAGATAACCTACATTTCTGCAGTTGTTCTGCATTAGTACTCCTCCTCTTGAAAGTCTTTGATCGACGCTCCTCTCTGGGTTTAGGAGTTTGATCTTGCATTATGAAGGGTTCACCCTGTGCACAAAAGATGGGCAAGAGCCAATAAAAAGACAATCTCTGAATCTATTAGAATCAGAAACTTTTTTTTTTTATGCCATCAAGATATATGGGTCATATGATAGAAAATTAGTCTTTCATTACCCCTTATACGCAGCTGAATTTGCCGCTATTGAGTGATTTCTAGGTCATTTCCAGTCTTTCCCACCCAAAATGTTGTCTAATGCCCATGCGCAATGGTTTTTGGTACGTCGTACGAATTTCAGCAATGGCGACAGTTTTTATTATATTTCAGCTGTTGCTTTTTTCGCGAGAAAGACGACAGTAGGCTAGATGTATTATAGCGTGGGAGTGATAAATCTAGTAGGGCCTAATTCGTGAATTAAATAAAAACGGTAATTGTGATAAGCTCTAAAAATTCCTTTTTTTTAACTTGTAAATCTAGATCTGAAATCTAGAGGTAGGTTTAGCTGGATTTAGGCTGCGGCAAGTCCTTTACCATAAACCCCTTTATCATTAACCCCTCAAGAGATGTTTTTTAGATAGGGTGGAGGCGGGGTAATGCCCTGGTGGTGAATGCGAGTGAGCGAGCGGCCACCACCCCCCACCCACCGTGGATGCGAGAGAAGCGAAATAGAGAGCTTTCACGTGCATAGATGTCTGAAGTCATCGTGAGAATCTGACTGACAGCAAATCATCATGAAAAGGTGAAAAAGTAAAAATTTACCAGACTTTACAGAATGATTTCAACTGAATTACTTCCTCTCCTATCCTTACGTGTAAGCTTATCAGTATTTTTTTACTTAAACACCTTACGAGGAGTGTGCATTTCCAATATCATATTCTTATGTAATCTCTTGCGCTGAACACGAAAACGATGGTTAAAATTTGCGCTGATGCACCATTTAGAAGTTACAATGCCTTCTATTACTGACTCATTTACCCCAAACGCAGCTGAATTTGCCATCATTGAATGATTTCCAACCCCACAATGTTGTCCAATGCGCATTTGCAACAGTTTTTGGTACGTCATACGAATTTCAGCAATGGTGACCGTTTTGATTGTTTTTCAGCTGTTGCTTTTTTCGCGAGAACGACGACCGTAAGCTAGATCAAAGTACTCAGGAGTGTGAGAGTAATAAATCAAATAATTCGTGAATGGAATAAAAAGGTAAGTGTGATAAGAAGTAAAAGTTCCTGTGTTTACATACCCAGTAACCTTATACATAGCCCCTGGATCTAGAACAAGGTTACCTTGTACGTAGATCCACCGTCTACGTACAAGGTAACCGGGCACGATCAGAGAGTGCCTGCTTTATAAACACAAAAAGACTACATAATTTGAGAGTATCCATAATAATGATATGAAGAATGCCAGGTACTTGTAAACAATCTGGGTCCCGTTTGTTTATGCTTGGCAGCCATGATGGAGACATACGAAAGTGGTTCCCAGATTGGCGTAATTAAACAAAATTATTATTTGCACAAAAAACAAAGTATGCTGCAACGCACATAAAGTAGGTTATAATGTTGTTGTTGTTGGTTTTGTTTACATTAAAGATGTTGAGGTGCTTCTCAAGGTTACTCTGTGGCATGGATATTTTACGAGGACATGATACTGTAGCTAGTTCCAGTGTGTTTGGTGATTCATGTAAGGAAGGTCAGAACTAGAATCATTTCGTGGAAAAGTGAATT
>JAOYNN010322702.1:0-10015 GCA_025770095.1 Goniobranchus kuniei
AGTAGTAGTAGTAGTAGTAGTAGTAGTAGTAGTAGTAGTAGTAGTAGTAGTAGTAGTAGTAGTAGTAGTAAGAAAACCGTTTTACGAACGGAATAATAAAGAGTGTGAAAGACTATTTGCAAAATTCTGCCTCAGCTCCATTCCGCCTCTTCGAACGCATGCCATCACTATCAGCTGAATCTGGATGTAGATCTCGAACTTATGACAACGCTATCATCAATACAAATCGAAAGGTCAGCATGGCATTTTATGTCGATCTAGATTTAGATGTAGTAAACAACATGCAAAAAAGGAAAAACCTGGAGCCAGAAAAACGGTTGGCAAAATTCGCCTAAACTCTATTCGGTATTATGCTTGTCAAGATCTTGATCTATTAAATGGCATGCAAAAATGGAAAAAAAAAAACTGTAGCGAGAAAAATGGTTTGCAAACTTCAGCCTTAGCTCCATCCGGCCTAAAAGCTCCATTATCGAGGGAGAAAAAGTGTTCGCAAAATTCTGCCTTCGCTCCATTCGGCCTAGAACCTCCATTATCGAGGGAGAAAAAGTGTTTGCAAAATTCTGCCTTAATTCCATTCGGCCTAGAAGCTCCATTATCAAGGGAGAAAAATTGTTTGCAAAAAAATTCTGCCTTAGCTCCATTCGGCCTAGAAACTCCATTATCGAGGGAGAAAAAGTGTTTGCAAAATGTTGCCTTCGCTCCATTCGGCATAGAACCTCCATTATCGAGGGAGAAAAAGTGTTTGCAAAATTCTGAATTAATTCCATTCGGCCTAGAAGCTCCATTATCAAGGGAGAAAAATTGTTTGAAAAAAATTCTGCCCTAGCTCCATTCGGCCTAGAAACTCCATTATCGAGGGAGAAAAAGTGTTTGCAAAATGTTGCCTTAGCTCCATTCTTCCTATCCAAAGGCGTATTACCATTATCAGGTAGATTTAGATTTAGAACTTGAATCTGTGTTCCCACTATCAGCGATCGAAATCGAAGTTCCATTCGCTCTCTTTGAAGGCATGACATTTTATATTGATCTATATGTGTATTAATTAGAATGCAAAAAAATGAACGCTCAAAAACGAAATATTATTATTTCTTCATTGCACAGTGTCTGATAAAAACTATATTTGTAAACTTCGCCGGTATGTCCATTATTCAGCCTTAGCTCCAATCGTCCTCTTTGAAGGCATGCCATTTTATCTCGATCTACATCTATCATTTGGGGAACAATAAATTACAAGAATTGTGCCAGCACAACTATTTGCAAAATTGATCCTTAGCTCCATTCTCCCGCTTCGAATCCGTGTCATCACTATCAGCAGGGAGTATATTTGTGAGATTTCCAAACTAGATCTTGCAATAATCGGCCTTAGCACCACTCCCCCTCTTCGAATGCGTGGCAATTCATGTAGATCTGAATATACACTATCATGATTCCACATTACGCTCTTAGAAGGCGTGGCGTTTTATCCACATGTATAGATGTAAATCCTCCGAGAACCTACATCTAGATATTTCGTATCTAAATGTACACTGGGGGGAGGGGGAACGTGGAATTTAATCCCTGCTTGCTTGGGGCGCCGAGGCTCTCATGGGGGTTTCCGGGGTCGTGCCGAAGGGGCAAGCGAGCCGAAAAGCCGGCACCCGCAGAGAGGTTCCAGAGGAGTGCAGAAAGGGCAGGCGAACCGGTCCTCCTGCGCTCCAAGGGCAAGGGGGTTCCGGGGTGGTGTGGAAGGGGCAACTGAACCGGTCCTCCTGCGTTCCAAGGGGGGGGGAGGTCCCGGGGTGGTGTCGAAAAGGGAATCGAGCGGGACCTCCTACGCTCCCAAGGGGGGGGTGTCCGGGGTGGTGTATAAGGGGCAAACGAGCCGACCCTCATGCGCCCCCGCGCGGGAATTCGGTGTGGTGTCCCAGAGGCAACAGACCCGGCAACCCTGCGCCCCCAAAGGGGTTTCGGAGTGGTGCCAAAGGGGCAACCGAGCCGGAAACCCAGCGCCCCCGGGAGGGGGGTTAGGGGTGGTGCCAAAGGGGCAACTGAGCCGGAAGCTCTGCGCCTCCTGGAGGGTTTCCGGGGTGGTAACCGAGCCAGCTCGTCGGGGGGTTGCAAGTGGTTGCTGAAGGGCACTGGAGAGGGCAACCGAGCCAGCACACCAGGGAATTGCAAGTGGTTGCCGAAGGGATCCGGCTTACAGGGGGGGGGGTGCAAGTGGATGCCGAGCGGGCTACCATGCTATTTTTTGACCAAGTACATAGGCTTTTGGCAAACGAATATGTTAGTCGGAGGATGTCCACGTACATACTTTTTTTGCAATTGTTTATGTAGGCCGGGCCTACATATGTCAGGTATGAACTCTGTCCGCATCCGATCATGGAAGACGACACAGGACCAATGCAGGCCCCGGAGGAAGATAGCATGTTCGTCAACTGCTTCGTCCAATAAGTTGTCAACCACTTCCAGAACAAGATGACCCGGGCGGGCAGCGGGATGACGCCCTAGCATCGGCGGATTCTAGCACAATTTGACAAGAGGCTTCCTTCCGTAGGCTGCTCTTGCGATGACATGTTCGCCCTTGAAGCGGGCAACACCCTATTGGACAGCGGCAAATACAAGACCCATACAAAGATCAATGCGCCCTGTCACAACGACCACGCCTCGGTAGACCTCCCAACCGACCCACCACAGATCGAACGTGTCCATCTCCTGGACTATTAGGCCGAAACATGGCTGCCCAAAAGACCATGGACTCAAAGACACGGGAGATCATGGTGGCATTTGCGGTGAGAGCCATCCCACCGACCATCCAGCTCTGCCCCACCCCTCCCCTCTGACCTCGGGGCCGCTACTGCCAGGCGAATCTACCTAGGAGGCCTAGGCGGGGCCGGTAAGACCGAGTGGGCGGTGAAGACCTTCGGTGGACGACGACTAGTCGTGCTCACTCCAGAGCATGAGTGTGGTTACACTGCCCCCTTGAATTCACGTCCACGTCTACCATCGGCACTTTTGGCCAGGTCAGCTGCCCACCTATGTAGATAGCCGCAAATGCTGTGGCAACCTCTTTGACAAGCTTCGATGTCAGGGGCATGGCAACCTTGTAGCGAGAGGCCACGTCTAAAGGTGTCAAAGCATACATGTAGGTCTTGCGACCGAATTTGTCGTGTGGGAGGAAGAGAAGTTCGGATTGGTGGATTGTGTTGGGTTGATCCTCGGTGAAAATGCCATTAGAGCTCTTCAAAGGGTTGGGGCTGCATGCATCTCCCGATATTTTGACTAGAAAGCCACTCCCGGACCCTCTCCTTTGAGGCTGCACCTTTCGGTAGTCTCGAATGAAGCGCGGTAACATCCTGAAACCCCCAGGCCGCACAGTACATCTCGCTGAGAGCACTATCGAGCTTTTCTGGCAATAGAGCGGTTAGAGTTTCTTTTGTGCCATCGTGGTGTGAAGCCAAGTATTCCAGATGCATCAAGATTCTCCAACAGGTCGGAAAAATCAAGGGAAATACTGAACGCATCACTTGGAGAACTTCTTCAAGATCCCATAGGTCGTAAGATTGCTTGCGGTCAATTCCAGGACGACGAAGGCAATCTCGGGATCTTTTTATTCATCACTCGGCGCATAATAGTCACTGAGCACAGGCATAGGCTCCATGAGATCTCGTTGCTTGCCAGTCAGCTGTGCATACTCTCGTATCGCGGAATCTACATCACGGAAGGTCTGCACCGCATGCTGTTGGCGGCGGAGCTCCATTGATCCAGTCCAGACGCTCGGTCCGCCGCCCAGACCATTCAGCCTGAGCAGCCTGACGCCTCGCAATGGCCGTTTTAATTACGCTGAGCCGATCTTCGCTGAGCGCCATCGATCACCTGTCAAGTCGGGGTCAAGGGGTTATCTAGGAGCCGTTCGCCAAAAAGTCACAGTGACTAGAAGCATCAAAATTTGACACATCTTTTATGCTTAATATCTCATTGTTATTAAGGCCGCGTAAATAATTTTAACATCATAAGAAAATTTCACTCTTTCTGCATTGTACAGACGAACCTGCGAATTTTTGTGATATCTAATTCCCGAGATATATGCGACTAAATTGGACCTATTCATCATCTGGGTCGAGGTATTCGAAAAATTAACTATATTAAATAAATTAATTATTGTCAAAGCCAGCTGCCACCATGTTCTATCATTTTGCCGCTATTGTCTGCCAAGATTTTCAAGCTGTTTGCTATTTACGATGACAGAACCTACCCTTTTGTCAGCAGGCCCATTAGTCAGAGGGCCAATTACTTCTTATTTCCTACTTCTTTAAGTCACTTAGTTAATTAAAAATAATTCAGAATTTTTGGTAGTTACTTTTTTATTCCTTCTAGTGTTGGCATGGTTACATTGAGCCTCTTCAATTTGTTCTATTCCCTTAAATTTCACTTCCTATTCCCTACACGGTAATACAGGCTTTAAAATGTAGGAAACATTTTTTTTTAAATTAAAACGGCAATCCAGTTTGTATGACTATTTGACAAATAACACCGTAGAGCAGTTATTGTACGTCAGACAGAAATTCTGTGATCATTCTTTGGCTTATCAACTGAACTGAATGCCAACTGATTTTCTGACAGACAGGCCCTCTGACAAGAAGGCATCCCCCAAGGTGAGCACGATCCGATTTGTCATGGCGATGTGGGACCCTTGCCAAAACATCCGTACAATGCGGCATGTTATTATTATTATTATTATTATTATTATCATTATTATTATTATTGTTGTATTATCTTCTTCTCACCTCCTCGTGAAATTCTGCATTGTTGGTCTAGGTGTAGATTCTGTGGAATCTAGATTCAGACCTGCTTTCGATCAAACTGACATGTCTATCAATTCAAGATGAAATTTGTAACATGATATTTAGACTTACACAGACGTATTGCAGGGGCTAGGCCAACTGGGTATTATACAGTTCATTATTACATTATTGTGTATTCTATTTCTTTTCCAATGTCGATAGAACTAAAGTAGATTCTAGATTTCGTATTATATTGGATCTAATCTAGATCTAGAGAGTAACTCTAGTGTTTTCCACCAACGATCGAAATGACTGGACATCGTAGGCCAGTTTTATTTTTTTGTAAATGTGCTTCGACAGTGTCAAATGTTATACTCAGTTTTACTGAGTAAGTTGGATAATTTGAAGAAGGTTGAATAAGAAAAATGCAAAACATGCGAAAATTGCGGTTGTGTTGCGGTAAACAGCAAAAAATCATTTTTCTGGATGGCCAGATGGATACCTTTAGACTATTCCTGAATTAGTGGACCATAATCCTCTTATGATAAACTGTTTTAAGGAATTACCGATTGATACTGGCTTAGCAGTGGCTCAGAATAGCTACCTGGCATGCTGATTTTTACCATTTGAAACAGGTCCTTGGAGTTTCATCGCCCATATCTCGGCTTTGGTATATAAAACTTTGGGAGTTGATTTTTGTATCATATGCCTGTTATCTCATGCTAAAATTGAACAATTCCTTGAAAGCTGGTTTCTTCAAGTTGTGTTTATGTTTATATAATTATCGCATACCAACACAGAAAACAGGGTCTTATTTAGGTTGATGTATAATTTGTATAAATATAAGTAGACAGGATTTGTTTTCTTTAAAGGCCTGTGGAATATTTAGGACATGGGAACAATTAGTTAGCAAATGAGAAATAGCAATATTGTCTTTTTTAGGGTCAAATTTTTACAGCCAGCATAGTCCGGGGAATCCCCTCCCGGCAGGTAATTTGACCCAGTGACCTGACATGCATGCTAAGAGTGGTGCTGCGAGGAAGCCGAACTAAAACGGCAGTGCTGAACAGCTGTGGAAATGAAATACATCAGAAAACATCCAAGTTCAATATCACACCAACACACTCAAACTCATGGCGCTAAGACAAAAGCAGTGTTAAAATCACCTGAGGCGGTTTCATCTGAATCCACTGCTGGGGGTATATTGTATCTTCCAGGTAACCTTGAATCACTGGAAGAAGACTGGAATGTCCGGGCGCCTTTACTTCTCTGTTCATAAGTAAAGTTGTGGCAAGATTCCTGAGCAATTAAATTCTGGGCTTGTTGAATCTGAACGCAAAAGAATCAAATTGCTATAGAGAAATCTTTACATTATAACGAACAAATCACATTATGCGACACAGCATCAAATAAAAGTAGAATACGACTCTATCTATTCATCTAGTGTCATGTCCAATGCATATTCTATGAGCTTGGGTTCTTATTTATATATATTGTTTTGCCTCTAATTTTTTCCACATTAATAAGTGCAGACTTATGCTTGTAAGACGATAATTTCCCTGTGGAAGAATTACTTTATCAAGCTTCTGAATGTCATGGAAGTATAGAAAAACCATCCAGTATTTTTTACGCTGCAATCAATCACAGGATGAGATTCCTTGTTTCTATGTCTGACCACATTAATAAGACCTTTTGAATGATAGTATTTCAAATTATGAATTAATTACATTGCATTTCTAAATGGTATCATCTGTTTCTCTTGCCTTGCCTAAATCATTCTTCAAGGAACTAAGCAGGGTAGACAGAGACGAGGCAGACAAAGAAAGAGATCGGAGGACAACATCAGAGAATAGACATGGAAGTGAGAAAGACACTAAGATGACAGCTGTCAATCCCACTCTATAGAATAGTGTATGATCAGTGAAGGAAGAGTGTTCAGTCAGAAGAAAAAGTGTACAAGTCTAATTGATGGATGTAACATGTAAAGTTCAATGATAGTACTTGCTGCAAACAGGTTACTGAAGCTAACGCCATTAATCATAAGCTCAGCATATGTCCACTGCAGCAGGAAACGATCACCGACTGAATTTTTCAAGGATTTGCTTAAAACAAAGTTAATATTCTTCGAACAAAGTCTGGTCTCATTTAATTTTTTTACAAGGTGGCTCCATATTCTCTGAGCATGGGTTTCTTTTCTGAATTCACAACACAATGCGTACAAGCCAACAGCGATGACAGAAAATAAAGAAATCAGGTCTAGGCCTATCCGATCACTGCATAATTGTTGACTCAAGCCATGTGGAATTCAGACCGACAATGATAAGAAAGTGTCAAACAAGATGCAGTCTACACCTTACGAATAACAGGAGATGTAGTCTATATCCTTAAGAAAGGATTTATGGAGTATCACTCAAAACCTATGAGATGTT
Organism: Goniobranchus kuniei; assembly: GCA_025770095.1. Lineage (NCBI taxonomy): Eukaryota > Metazoa > Mollusca > Gastropoda > Nudibranchia > Chromodorididae > Goniobranchus > Goniobranchus kuniei. The sequence goes on from JAOYNN010322702.1 coordinate 7,193, forward strand.
TCAATCCAATACGATCGACAAAAGCAATTACAGCACTTCTTCATCGTTCAAAAGCGCAAACGGATCTAAATCGCTTTTAATTGCTTAGCTATCCGACCCGACATCGTCCCTTATGGAAGAGCGTATGATCACACGGATAAAGCTTAAGGCATATGACAGGGCTTGGTGGAAGGTTGGCAGCTCTAGCTAAGGACAGCTGGGAGGTGGGGTGGAACAAATGGATGACTCGTTGCCAGCACCAAGAGGCACCCCAATGCATGAAATCTATGGGAGCAATACAAAAACATTTCCAAAAGATAAGAAGTCAACATAATTTGAAAGTGATGACTTTAGGTAGCTTCACATGTTATCTGATTGGAATGGAAATGTACAGTAGCAGTCCTTGTACAATAGTATATTTTTTACTAGAATTTCAGTCAACATCATAAACAAGTTGCTCCTCATTAACATAATTTTAAAAAAAAAAAGAGTTTACCCTGAACTGTATGAAGTTGACATCTTTATGTTGCTCATCTACTCCAGCAATTTCATAACAATCATCCATTTCATCATCACGAATTTCAGTTTTCTTGAACATAAGGTCATGGTCACTAATGCCAAATATTTCTGCAACAAATTGTTTTGAAAAAATGATGAACCTGGGGGGTGAGAGATGTAAGATTCAATGAACTAAAGAGTACTGTTTGTAGTATGGTGTAACATGACAAGAGATTCAAATTCCAAATGAATGAGTTTTTTTCTCATTTGCGATCACCAAGGCAACAAACAAATGAAACTACAACAATGAAATTTTTACATGAAAATGAATAAGTAGGTTTGAAGACATTAACCTGAGATATGTCAGTATCTTTCTGACTATAAACAAGAACGATTAATGCAAAAGTACACTTTTTCACTTTGCAAAACTGTCACTTTTCACCATATCAACTTAGGCAAAGTATTCTTTTCAATCAGCAGTACTTTCCCTCCCTTTAAGTCTGTTTCCAAATGCAATGATCATTGAAAAAATGCAAGTGAAAAAAGATTTTTGACCAATCATGGTATTTTAATTGTTTTTGTAGAGGTCTTAAGTGTCCATCTTCTATGACACACATTTGGTCATATCTTGCTCTAGATATAGCTGCCCTTGTATTCCAACACAAATCATATAAGATCTACTTAAGGCCTCTCCCTGTTTCTACTTTATGTGTCAATGCAAAATGCCCAGTTGTTAATTTTTTTTTAACTTCCACAATACCTGAAATGGAGGGAATTCAACATCAGTCATTCATTTTGACCATTTTCCATCGTAGAAGCTCTGCTGCTACTGAATACATGAAATAAAAATAAAGTACCACTATATTCATATACGAAGGAAAATTTGTCTTTTCGCTTTTGACCGATAACTGAGCAACTTGTCTTAATAACCTTGCCCAAGGGTTATATCACAAAGCCCTTACCAGGATTTGAACCACTGACCTTTCAGTTGCACTACTCACTGTGCCACTGTGATCAACAAAGCCAGATTAGCCATTTGCACTTCTCAACTGCAAATGCAGCATACAAGCGTTACTCCTCTGATGCAAGCACAAAAGACTTCAAACATGGTGTTCATCTTTTGTTATTCAATGCAGTGTTCATCATACATGACTATGGTGATGCAAGACACAAGCTTCAATTTAGACTGTTAGCGCAATTGAAGCATGCAGTCCTTTCCAATCCTTGCAGCCAATCATTAAATGCTCCAATTTTTGTGTGACCTAAATTGTAGACTTAGTCATATCATTGAAAGGGGAGGGGTTGGGAGGGGGATTGTAATTGACGTGTATGTTCTGACAGAGGGATAAGATCTAATCTATATATGTTAATTAAAGCTTTCATTTGCACCACATATACTGTTCAACATGTTTTATTGTTTTCTTTATTCAGATTGTTATTTTTATGTGGAGTTTATCTTGCATTCCCATGTCAATCCAGTTACAAAACTCTGAAAGCATTATCAAAATATCCGACAACATTTAACGTGTGTAATTCATCAAACTTGTGCAAACTCCAACTGAACTGGAGGTTGTTTACAGAACAAGCAAGAGCTAAACAAAGCACGGTGTCGCCATACCGATCTATTAGTTCTCGGCTGAATAACCGCCAGCGTGACACCAGAAACGAGGTCAAGGGCCTTCTGACCGGGGGCAGGCGATCTGTGGCAAGAGCGCTGTTTTCTGTGATACATGGCCAATGTGTTTTGTCCAGTTGTGACGTAATTTCCAAAATAATTATGACAACATTGCCACAGACGTTTGCTGTATACCTGCTCATCTTGCATATAGCATCTGAAAATTCTAACTCTTTTGGTTTGACTTTTACCTTCTTGCACTATAGAGCTCATGACATAATGTTTTATACATCCATGTACAATTTAAATAGCAATACATCTCAAAAGTTGTCATATCAAATTCATTTAAACTAACATATTTGAAAACTGCATTATATGTATGTGTTACATACAGAGTATGGTCAGCTCAAGAGCAGTACGTTTCTAAAAATTAATATTTCTTTTCTCCAATGTCGCAGAAAGTGCGTATAAACTTCTACAACATAAGTGTGCAATCCCATTTCAACACACCAAGAAGCAACAAGTACAATACAATACACAAGTTCAAAAAATGGAAACAATAATATCGGGATCTACTTTTTTATTTAGGCGTTAGGTTAGGGATGCATGCAGAAGGTGGGAATGGAGGGTGAATTTAATGCATTCTCGTCATTAACAATTCCACATTCACGGCTCTCTCTCTCTCTCTCTCTCTCTCTCTCTCTCTCTCTCTCTCTCTCTCTCTCTCTCTC
>JAOYNN010322813.1:0-10015 GCA_025770095.1 Goniobranchus kuniei
AAAAAAAAAAGATTTAAAGATTACCACTCTATTCATCCCCGAAGGAAAATTTGTCTTTTGGTTTTTAACCAAAAACCAAGCATCAGCTGTAAGAACAGCGCCACGAAACGGAGGCAATTTGTGTTGATCACAATGCCCACACCGGGATTCGATCCTGTGACTTATCGGTTGCAAGACCAATGCACTACCACTGTGCCACTGTGACCACATGTGACTACATATATGTGTTTGGAAACACCAATGGCAATGATTCAATGTCTAAAATCTACTATGAAGGAGATGGGTAGCTTTGAAAGCAAAATGATTTCTTGCTTAGGTAGAAATTAGTTAAAAATAACTTTCAATAGTCTGTAAAAGTACAAGCTGTTTTTTTCTAAATGACAGCTTAATTGCCAATGACATTGTTCTACATGACATTTGCATGACTTAATGGGCCTTGAGAGCTCACATTGGCCATCATGTCATTTCCTAAAATGATATGTAAAAATGATGGCATTACTTGTGCTGATGGCAGACACCTGACCTACATACGCTATACGATGAAACTGTGGCAAAGCAATAACAAATGGGGGGGTGAAGAATCTAACACCATTAATCTACATGAGACAGGACTGACCTGTGAGTCGATGCCCAAACAGACCAACATGAAGAAGAAGAGGAAGGCAAACAGTTGGGAAAGTGGCATTGTGTTAAATGCTTGCGGGTAGATGACGAATACCAATCCAGGTCCTGCATGGGGTGGGGTGAATTGGGAAGACATAAAATAACACGTGTCAGAATATCAAAATTCACACACAGTCTGGCAGCCATTCTGAACTAAAAAGAAAAACATTTCTTTAGATCTCTAGATGATATATTGCTTTCATGAATATTTAAAAAAAAAATAAAAAAAAAAATAAAAATATCCTTAAATCAGCCCTTTTCTCCTTCTGAATACAAAATGGTCTTTGTTCCTTTCTTCTTTTTTCTGTTTTGTTCATCAATGCCTTTTTTCATATGTATCACTGATAAAGAAAAGCTATTAATTAATACAACCAACAAAAGACGATGCTACAAATCCGATATAGAAAACCCTTCACCACTTTCATTCACCATCCCACCATCAACTTTTCTCCACAGTATTCTTCTCCTTCTTCTCTCATTCTCTTTCTTTACATATCATCCTCACCATATCATCATTATATATTTATAAAAACAATCAAAATTTAAAGATAAAATTTATTTCTACATGCTGCTGCTTATAAGCAAACCTCCACTATCTTATTTCCTACTTTAAGTCAATTTGTATTATTTTAATCTCTGTACACATGTAGGCCTATTTCTAATAATTCAGTCTGTCATTGCTTGCCTGCTCTAAAAAAAAACTGTCATAATGAAACTGTCTTGTGAGCACCGCAAATTCAACCGCAACAAGACACACAATTTAATGTAAATATTGGCATTTCTAATGTATAATCACATTAATATTTTCCTTTAATAAAACTATGCCTGTATCTCAATGAATGCACTAAATTAAAGAACATTCTGACTCAAATGTCTAAATCAGTCATAGGAAAATGAAAATGGTTATGTTGGCGCATCTTAGCCTTAGTTTCTGTAAGAGTCCCTTCATCAACTACTTGAGTGTGATCTGGTTTTATTGACAACTTCTAAACTTTCTAAAAGTGAAAGACATGAGGCATATAGAATGGGGCTGACAAAATATACGTTTGAATTTATGATTGATGCTGGAGTGCTTCTGATGAGTGGTTGACACAAAAGTCATATGATGATATATGATGATGTTGAATTTCTGATTAAATGGTGGCTTGCATCTTCTTTATAGGTAAAGCCAAAGCGTCTTGTGCCGATGATTAAACAGTTTCAAAATGTTTTGGCGGTGAGGATTTGGTTCTAATGAGGAAAGGCCCAACCGTGAAAAGCATCTTTTTGGAGAGACTTTTCTTAGGTCTCCACGAAAGACTAACATCTCCCAGTGAACATGACATCTAAAGGTATTTTGTTCTTCTTTTCTGTTATTTCCATCACTGCATTTTCCTTTAGACCTTGTATTAGAAGTCAAATTTGTTCTACCAAATATATTATGATAGGAAACATTTGTTCGAAAACCCTCATCTTTTGTCACAAAACAATGTTGAAAATTAGCATTGCAATCATTTCCTATTACAAATGAAAACAACTAATAAATCAACAGAATAAAAAAACAAAAAACAGAAAACAAAGCAGATACAGGCCTATAATGAATGCAGTCAATTAATATTAATATGTGAAACGAAGAAAAAAAATACAAATAAAAAACCAACAACAAAACAAAATTCAACATTCCTATGAATCAACACCTAAAACAAACAAAAACAATTTTTAAAAAACACGAAATCAAAAAAACAAAAACAAAACAAGAAAAGTAAAAACACCTCAACAAAAACTAAATAACAGCTACTGTATTGCGAATGCTCAACAATCAGACTCAAATAATTGTCACTGAGGTAGTGTAGAATTAGCAGACCGTCAGATGCTTTTCTCATGCGTTGCATCTGCAAATGAAACAGTTTACAGGTCTTCTATAGCCTGATACTCAAAATCTCTCTTTTTCAATATTTCAAAGAATGAAATCCTTGACCAATAAAGATGAACTAAATCAAGGGCAAAGGAGTAAATACCATTTTGTACTGTCAAAGTTTATTTGTTGAAATTCAGTGGTAGAATATCCTTGTACTTGAGAAAGTAAAAAATTGACTGCTCATTTGTGACAGACGTCTTAAGTCTAATGTGAAGGGGAATAACTTTTGTCCTCCTAACCTTAGATTAAGGAGTCATGACTTTGTGGAACTTCTATATCGAAATCCATTTTTTTCTCATGGATGATAAATTCATTATTCTTGCCTTTTACGGTGATGAATTTATGATAAGTGCCAAATGTCATTACTAGATCATTATGCATATCGTTTAGAATGAAAAGATTCAATTTGCACGTCGGAATCTGCTTTTTAACTTCAAAACATTTGGTGTGAAAAAGGATAAGTCAATAAAGTATATAATTTCTTACTTTAAAAAAAAAAGTTTTTAGTTTTAGAAAACAAGATGCAGATTTTGGACTAGTCTAGTGATTATGATCTGTTGATCTTTTTTCTTCACAATGTTTGGAGGCTTTAACCCTGTCAGACCTGATTCCCTGCTCAAATATGCCCCTTTAACTTGGCCTCCTAAGCAAAAAGTGCTAAAACGCATATGTATGGCATGAAATGGACAGTGCATACAAACCAATAGATTGTTCATGGGGGCAGACATTTGTAAGAGACCTGGGCTGCACTAAACACGAAGTCAAAAGCAGATTGGTTCACTATTTTTAGATGATACTGTCATTCTTTCACTGCCCACGTGAATTCCCGGTCAACCGGGAATCTGGCTATATAGAGTGCTAGGGAATTCCTGTTACACCGGGAATTCGGTCTGAGGGGTTAAAGGTTAATACTTCAAACAGCTTTAAAGGACAAATGTCCTCTTTGCACTACTTTTACACTTGCAACTGGTATTCTTTTAAAGAACATTGCAATGTATTTCAGGTAGAGTTATGTGACATGTATGTTGTGAAATGCTTAAAGGTGATTGAATTAAATGGGCACATATTGTCAAAATGTGCATGTCAAACTATGAACACATCCATTCTGAGATAATTTGAAATCAAGGAGAGAATGTTGTGTTATAAATATATCTTATCAACAGTCTTGGAACTTGCAAAGATTGGTCGACCAAGATTCAACTCAAACAGAGATTTAAGAACTAAAAAACTACATGAGAAAGGTATGAAACACCTTCAAAATGTAACATTGATAGCTAGAGGAATGAAAATGCCCAAGAGGAAAGATTTAGAGAAAAAATGTAGACTATTTTAATTAACTCCAAAAACAATCTAAAATTTCAAAAGGTTTCATTTCTTACTCATTTGATGTCATTTCTATGAAAAAGATGACAGTCTAAACCTTGCTTTGATATGATCTATAAATACACTTGGTAATTCGATTTAAGTTTTGTTATATTCAGGATGTCATTGAACATTTTCAGTTTTGGTGGACAAATAAACATTGGCTTTCTCTTGCCACATATGAGTTCCTTTCTTTCAACTAGCAACAATGACCACCTGATCATTATCAATTGAACATCTCATCTTAAAGAAAACAAAAACAATAAGAATTACATTATGTAGTTTCCCCTGGAGCTTTTGGAGGCTAACAGAAAAGTGTTTGGCTTTAAGAAATTACCACCTCTGGAGATAATACTTTAGATTATAAAAAGAAAATTGGCCATACAGCAGAGGAATAATGGCTTTGGAGAATAAATCTAAACACAAACAATCTCGACACACATGGATTATTAAAAAAGAGACATTCAATTTTCCCATTCAACTTCCCTCCTTACAAGTCCACAGCTTGCCCTACTCACTACCAAAAAACTCCCCGAAACGAACCAAAAACAAACACCACCAACAACAACAACAAAAAACCCATAAGCCAACAAAAAACAAATGCACTAGAAACCGGAATTTACACTTAGAAGTCAGAAATTTTCTCAAAGATAAATTTGCATAGGGAGAAACAAATGGTGTGGGAAAATTGGCCCATCATAATGCTGTCATTATCTTCTTTCAAAGACGATCCATTATTTGATTTATAACAAAAGATTATTGAAAGCAAAAACAAACACAGATACTACAAACGGTACATTCCAGCATGGCCTTAATTGATGACTCAACTGGACAAAAAGGATTAATAAATAAAATTTGAACAAGTGTAAGTAAAGAAATACAGTGCTTGCTGGATATGAAAGATTGGTCAGAGTTGGGGTTCAGAAGTTAAAATTAGTAAGTAGCTACAAGAAAACAAGCTTGACAACAGTTTGAATGGTAAGCATCATGTGTACAAGAGTATTTTCAACGACATGTTTTGGGATTTGTTGTTTTCCATTTTTCACATTTTTTTCTTTTGTATGTGTTAAGAAAGAATTCTTAATTTTGTTTTCTGTTCATTTTATCATTAGGGCCCTTTGTGTATGTTTGTCTGCTTTGGATGGAGTGGCTTATCAAGTTATGAGCGTTGAAAAGTTGTCACATACAAATAACTTAGAATTCAAATCTATTTTTGGTGTTGTCAGTTGTTATTTTCAATAACAAGTGTTGGAGCTGGTGTTTATATGGGCTTTTCTCAATTTCAATATCATATGATTTTAATAAATTTCCTTAAATTCTACTCAATTTACATAGTGCATCTCATTTTCATACAACTAATACGCTCTACTCAAATTTTTCTGGAACTAAACAAAAATTCTCTCCTTGTCATTTGTGGTGGGGGTGAAGCTGCAGCTGCTACACTACTGAGTTTTCAGATTTTTGATAACATTTCCTTCAAACATGGCAGTTCTTGAGTTTCATTATCAGAAGTTGAAACTGCCTTTCTTTGAAGATCCTTACATGTTAGTCTTCACCTTTTCACACACATAGGCGACTTAATGGAGAAAATAAAATCCAAACAGTTTGTTCAAGTTTTATACAGGTACAGCTTTTGCCACAAGTAACTATCATTAAAAAGCATCATTTGACTTTTGCGACAGCTCTTTTTCTACTTCTTTCAAATTAAGAGTTCTGCATAAAACATTTCTATGGTAGGTAGGAGAAAGGTTCAATTTAGAGTTAATCTTACCATGACAGTTTACAGAAGATAGAAATAATGTCATTGTACTTTTCATTCACTCTTTTTCTTCCTTTATTTCAGTACCCATTATAACTATATTATTGGTTTATACGTTGTATAACATTATTTATGTTACTGAAGAATACTCATGCTACTGTAATTGTTTGTGAGAAATAAGTCAAAAGATTTCCACGAAAAGTGGATCGCTTTTACTTTAAAAATATTAAAGAAGTACATGTTTTGTTTTCCTCAGTTTTGTTTCAATTTTTTCTATAGTATAAACAAGAAAACAGGGACATTTAAAGGAAACCAGTCCAGACAAAGCTTCCAGGAGCATTGACTAAGCAGGACAGGTGTGAACCACAGTATCCCAGTAAAGGAAAACCTGCCACCAGAAATTCAGAGAGAAACATTAGTTCTAAATTATCCTAAAATCTTGGAAGCACTGACAATTTTGGCGGCTCTGAAACTAAGCTACATAGAAATTGAAGAGGTAGCAGTGATAGTTATTTATATACATAAGGGTACAGGCCATGACAATGTTCAGGGCACACAGCATGCCTGAGGATGGTGACTGCCTGATGATGCCCAGATTATATAAACAGTGAGTACGGATGAAAAGGGATGCAAGGGATTTGCAGGGGCTAAAAAAAACTAAACAGAAGCAATGACTGAAGCAATATATTTCATTACAATGATCAGACATTACAATTTGTTACAATTTTTATGAAATGTATTCTTAAAGTCATTATTTGTAGAGTTTTTTCTCAAAAAAAGCAATCTCCAATAATATGCTAAAAAATAAGATACAGTTACATGAAAGTTTCAAAAAGAAAAAAAAGTCTATAACTACCGAGAAAAAAACAAGTGAAAAGATTTGCCAAATTGTATTTCATGGCATATGAAGGCTTTTTTAGAGGGCGAAATTCAGTTTGAATCATTTCATGATACACCTGGACTACATTTAAGGGATGGTTTTCTTTCCTTATACAAATAGACTATTAGAAATGGAGTTTCACTTTTATACGTATGTTATGTATGGATAGAAGCCACTTCCTGAGAGTAGCTATCTAGTAGAACAATTTAAGTAAGACACCAGATAAAAACAGCTATAGACCTGTGAATTGTTTCTGTCCAATTTCATTTTGTAACATATGTTTCAATCCTTTATTTATCAAGAATTATGACAAAACTATGTTTCTCAAAATGAAGAAAAATGTTTGCTCCTTGCCAAGTGTAACTGTCTGAGACAAAGGGTTCTTTTCCCATTTTGGAAACTATATAAACATTCTATTTCTAACATGATGATAAACTCCCTTTCAGATATATCAGTTAATGCATATCAAATGCGGAAGCAATGTGCGAGACTTGGGGATATTTCAAGTGTGTAACAGTGTTTGATTTTAATAGCCAACATAACTAAACCAAATGTTTCTTCTTGCCTAAGCCAAAACAAAACAAAATGGAAAAAATATGAAATGATTATTAAAAAAAAACAAAACAAAAGCATATCTCAGTAGTAAGAAATTAATCTTACAGAAATAAAACATAATATTATGGAAACCAAATCAAACTTGTGATGGTTAAGTTTAAGGAAGGTACATCAGACTATTAGTGATATGCATTTCAAAATTGTTTTGTTTTGTTGTTTTGTAGTTTGCATTTTATTTATTTATTTTACTTAAGAGATGGTTTATTTTTATACACATATATTTTGTTTTGTTCGCAAAATCACTAAAACACCTGAGGTCGGCCAGGACAGCCATCCATGACATGAGACCATCTCTTTATTAAAAGAGCAAGGCCGTGGCCCCCTTTTCAGGACCTTTGACCTCTGCTCACCTTCTTGCACTACATCCGCCACATCTTTTCCCTGGTTGAGAGCCAGGTTGCCCAGAATGGAGAAAATGGCAAAGCCAGCCAGCAAGCAGGTGGCCGCATCTACCACGGCCAGTGTAAGCACGTCTCTGGAGATTGGAACACGGCATCAACACATATCCCTAACCTCACACAGGGTAAAGTAGGTGCCTTTTTTACACACAGGAATGTTGTGTACAACACACACAAACACACACACACACACACTAACTCACTCATGCAAAGAGAGCACAGGACATGACAAGGTGAACAGTCACATAGTCACATAGTCATGTTCAGAAATGGGTTCTAAACACGAAAAAACAAATGAGATCAACACTATACATATCCCAGACGCTCCTAGCTCTGTTTCCCTACAATAGGGAAATCAGCCTTTTCACAAATAGGCCTATTGCTTGAAATTTTTATCTTTTATTCTTATATGGGAGCACATACAACAAAAACTGGGACATACGAAAATTTGCTTCCTTAACAAACACGTTGGAACAAACAACTAAAAAAAAAAGAGCTTTAACAAAGACAAAAACAAAATGGAAAAAAAAAAAGACCCAACTAACTGAACAAAGAAATAGCTGCTCCTTGATTATTCATCCTGGTGGATGATGGCAGTGCTTCTGCTTACAGCTATAGCCAGTAGTTGCATAGATTTGGGGAAATGCTGCAAAGCACCAGAAATATTTTTTCTTTCATCCCATATGAGTCAGGTAGTAAACAAACAACAAAGCAGCCATCATCAACAGATCCAAACAAAAACAGGGAAGAACACACAAATGGGGTGATAATCACAAGATCTGTAAAAAACACATGCATGGACTGATCATAATTTTAGGATATGTCAAATCAATTCTAAGGTTTAATAAAATTCACACACATTCTTTCTACCTTTCTTTTCTTGTCTCCTCTCTCTTTTTTCTTTTTTTCCAAATACATACAGTAAACTGTGGGGTTCTTTAAAACGAAAAAAAAAAGTCAAATATTTGCAATATTGTCAATTTATCACTGGAGATCCTAAGATGCAAAATATCATGGATGATTTTCTGTTTTGTTTTTTGTTGTTCTTTTTTTAAATTTCTTTAAAGACCTTATTTGATTTCATTTGAAAGTTTGAAAATTTTGGTAACTGTGTGAAGCCAAATTATTGATCTCTCTCTAATAACGTTCTTGAAAAAAAAAAAAAATCATTTGAGATTTCTGAAACCAATATATACTAGGTAACAACTTTGTGGTCATACAGACATTTCTCCATCTTCTTGTTCTTCTCCTTCTCCCTTGTTTAAGATAAGGGATTTAGGGAATATCTTTTGTTGTCCAATAATGTACGGCCAAATATTTAAAGTTCCCCACAGTTATGTTATTTGTGACCTGATTGCTCAAATCGCCACTTCACTTGTCAGAGATAGTTGATTAGATTCAGCCTTTAATGAAATCTACAAGTTGGTTGTTTCAATATTTTATGGGTAATACAATTTTTATCATTTTATCTTTTAGAGGACATGTGTGGGTAAAAAAAAAGATATGAAAATGAATTCGATGTACCATTTTTCACATACAAAGACTTGGTAAAGGTGCAGTTGGCCCCATCTTTGATTATAACATTCTCAACACTATCCATGATTTATGGTTATTGTTTTTGTATTGACACATCTGGAAAGATCATGTCGGCCATCTTTGATTGTAACCTCAAATCTATCCATGTTTCTACGGTTATTGTATTCGTATTGACACTTCTGGAAAGATCGTATCGGCCATCTTTGATCGTAACCTTCTCAAATCTATCCATGTTTTACAGTTACTTTTTTCGTATTGACACTTCTGGAAGATCATATCAACCATCTTTGATTGTAACCTTTTCAAAACTATCCATGTTTTAAGGATATTGTTTTCTAATTGATACTTCTGAAAGATCATATTGGCCATCTTTGATTGTAACCTTCTCAAAACTATGCATGTCTTACGTTTATTGTTTTCGTATTGACACGTCTGGAAAGATCACATCGGCCATCTTTGATTGTAACCTTCTCAAAACTATCCATGTTTTACGGTTATTGTTATCGTATTGACACGTCTGGAAAGATCACATCGGCCATCTTTGCTTATAACCTTCTCAAAACTATCCATGTTTTACAGTTATTGTTTTCGAATTGACACTTCTGGAAAGATCATATTGGCCATCTTTGAATGACAAATGTTTGGAACTAAAGTCCAAGAAAAATTCCTCCGAAAATGGCTGTAATGGTTTGTTGTGTTTAAAAGCGTTTTGAATCATGTGGAAACATCAAAATACAACAAGCTGTCTGGTATTCGCATGTCTTGAAATATCCGCAATGTGACTTTTGTGCTGATTTGAGGAATCAGGTCATTTTTACTGTCTGCAGTTAGAAGAAAAAAAAGAATTTATATAACAAACATATTTTCACTATCGGTTAATCTTCAAAACAAACTTATTTTGCATT
>JAOYNN010322924.1:0-10014 GCA_025770095.1 Goniobranchus kuniei
TCAAGCTTTTGTTTTCTAAAAGCTTGGAGGAAAAGCACGTAAAAACCAGAAGAAAAGAGAAATCGTGTGCGCCTTTCTAATAATCGGAATGTATCGATCCTTTCGTAAAAGAATCGATTGATTCAGATACCTCAAAGTACTCGGGTATCGAGTGCTCGGTATCGACATCGGCCCAGCACTTCAGCGGAGATCACGTCATGAGATCCTGAAGGCACCCGAGGCCATGAGATCGGATGATCAGCCATTGGACAAGCATTCTGCATGATTCGCTGTGAGAACGAGGAGAAATTGTTACACGAGATGCCTTTGGAATTTGAGAACTGTGCATGGGGCCCCTGTGATGAAAAAGACAAGAATTTGATCGAGGGTGTCCTAAGAAGGGCAAAGAATGTCTTATGCCTAGATTAAACAAGCTAAAATATGAAGATAGACTCCGTGCCATTGACATCTCTAGCATGACTTATAGAAAAATTTAGAGGAGATCTAATTGAGATACTATAAATTAATGTTCCTCCCCATTTGAGCTAAATAATCAGGATCCAACCACCGGGTTACAACTACAAAGTCTGGAAGTCAGCTGTCAACAAAAGCCTTCGTAAGAACTTCTTCACGGTTAGAGCAACATATAGATACTCAGATCTTGAATGTTAATGACCTCAACAGTTTCAAAACGAAAATGGATCTAGATTGTGTTTTTGAGAAACGTTCTGTTGCAAAGCCAATCATCCGCTTTTTGCCATCCATGTTTAGATAAATTGCAATCAAAAGATCGCTAGTAGAGTATATCCCAAAGTTTCGACTTTACTGGTTATATGATATCTAACAAGATGAGGAAAAGGCACAAGTTGCCGGACTTATTAGCTGAAATCGTATCGTATCTTATAATAAAGCTGAGTTTTTAAGACAAAGCTCTGAAAAAAATCTAGAGCCAAGCCGGTCACATGAGGTGACCACAAAATTTATAAAAATAAAAATTAAAGGTTGCATTTATAAAGTGCTTTTCACCGTTGTACAAACAGTCTCAAAGCGCTTTACAATACTTTATCCCCTAGCAGGCATACTCCCTTGGGAGTATACGGTAAAGTGTGACATATTCAGTGCAACTATACCAGCCTATTGCTAGTTACTCATTTAACACCTGAGTCGAGTGAAGCAATTAGGGTAAATTTTCTTGCTTAAGGAAAAAAACACAAGTAGTCGCTGGCAGGAATCGAACCCGGGACCTCCGAGTCCCAAGCCGACGCCTTTACCATTGAGCCATCTGTGCCCCTTGAAGGTTGCCTGAGCAAATGATGGTGTTCATCAAGAATTGCACGTCTTGGCTTAGTTAATTTAAGAAACAAAAACTGTCCATTAAAAATAAAATATCTTCGTTAGATGACGAATCCATTTTCCAACATTAATCTCAAGTAGACAAAGTTTTCCAAGCCAACGTTAATAGTAGGCGTCATGTATCAGCTTTGTCTATGTATGGTCCACCAGGGTTTTTTCCAAAGCTGAACGGCTGACAGCGCAGCTGCTACAAGTAGAGGCCTCAAACGGTGTTCCCTACATGGATTCTGCGGCTGAGGCTGAGCAGGAGCTGGTTTGGGGCTGGGGCTTCTGTGATGAACCCAAAGAGCTGTATAGAGGCTGCCGGCGTTGAGAGAGGTGTCGCTAATCGCTGTCATCCGCCTCCATCTTACAATGGTCCATTGTTAGTAGTTTGGTATCTTTAGGCGATGTTCAGATAAACTTTGTGTAAAGTTGTCTGAATCCGTTGACGCAATATAATTACAGGTCACAGTTTAACTACTCACGTATAAACAGTTTATGAAACTGATCACATAGAGCCTAAGTCACACTTACATTAGCTTTAGGTAAATTGTCCATGCTTTATACTTACATTATAATAATTATAGACACCAAAACTTGATGGAGATGATGTTTCGGCGTGTATTTTATAACGATCTAGATTCTAGTTCTTGTCCATATCTAGATCTAGGTCTCATAGTGAAAGATCTAGATCTAGATCTAGAATTTGGATGTAGAAAGTTATACTGCTCTAAAATATTTTCTGAGCTTTGAGCAGAGTATCGAAATCTTCCCACATTGTGGACATTCAGTTACTTATGAGGACCATTTTAGAGACCAAATCAACGTTTGGTCCATTCTAAGCATCTCAGTAATTCAGTCTCAGGCTTCAGGAAAGGTACAAAAGTCATACCTTTCATGTATTCTCGAACGCTATATCTGGAATCGCTGTGTTGCAAAGACCCAAAGAACATCTTTTAACAACCCTTTTCATTCTTTTCTGTGTTTGAAAAAAGACACATTGTTTGTCCACAGAGGACAAGATCTAACATAGATGTGGAATTTCCGCACTTAGCCGATAAATATTATTATGGAGGAAGTCTTCTAGACTCAGTAGGAGTCAATTTGTGCCAATCGTTTAGGATTAGAGTTTTCGCAATTAAGTTGAGAGTCAAAATGCTGCATTGATAATGCATTTTCATTTCCCATCGATACCTCTGTACCTCTTTATGCATGGGTACATTTGTTACTTGGTTACTCCTGCTCACCGCAGAGAGGTGGAAGTATGTCGTCAAGGAGGATGTGATATTTGGGGCAGCATGGGGTGAGGATGGTGGTATTTACAGTTGGAGAATGCATGTATTACAAATTTTGATATTTCTAGAAGTAGATTTTTTAATGTGTCACGCTTGTGGTGTTAAGAGGTTGAAAGTTGGTTTCTTTTTCGCCAATCGCTCCACATATCCACCCCATATTGGCGGATGCACAATATTAATGTTGTATCTTCAAAATAACGCTTTTGGGTTGTTGTCTTCCTCTCGCCCTATTTCATCTTCAATGAAAAATGTTTTGCAATACATTCTACGATCTCTAATAGATAAAAAATGTTTGGATGGGCTGTGTGGAATAGTGAATTTAACTGACAATGGGAACGTTTACATCAATTTATAATTCGGTTTTCATTGAAATTGGATGTATCCCAAATGTTAACTCATCTGTGACACTGTCTCAGTTAGATGTTAGAAAAACTCTATAAGTGGGCGTTTTGTGTACATCGGATTTGAAAATCTTCCGTGAATATTTGGTCTGAAAATTGAAGAGTGAAAACGCTTCACAAGCAGGCTGCATCTTTCTTTCTTACATATACTCGCCAATCCAAAGATTTGATTTTTTATCACAATATTCTCAGTTAGATGTAAATGACAGTATTTCATGAAAATCTTCGTATCTTTTGGGTCTGAAATTGGAAGTCCAAAAAAGTTTCATAAAATGGCTCCCTCTTTTTACTCATAAACACTCGTCAATTCAAGGGCTTGATCTTTTCCCCCTACCATGCATGAGTTAGATGAAAAGGAGTGTTCATGGAAGCTGCTGGAAATAAAATGGTTAGAATTGAGATTTAACTCTCTGGCGTAAAAGAAATATACAATTCTGGTAATTGTTTTGTAATTTGTTTACATTGTGATTTTTGCATATTGCAAGCTTTGTAATTGATAACTTGTTTTTTTTAAAAATATATTTATATATTTATTTACATAACTCTTTTGGATGTATACATATATATTAAGTTATTTGATAAATATTTTAGGTGCCGTAATTCAGGCTTTATTTGTTAATTTCTTATTTGTGGAGTATTTGATTAAGTTTCAATTCGAGACAGCATGGAAGCTTCACGGAACTTCTCAGTGAAGCAGCGCTTTCATGACACAGGCTTATCACATTCAACTATTTGAAGAAGCTCAATTCTTTTGTTCAACAAAGAATTAATATTAATTTGTATAAAAGCACCTAAGGTTATAAGAGACTGTACACTGTACATCGCTGCCTTTATTTTCTGATCCCTCCACCTTAGAACGTTCACCATTCCTCCCTGTTGAATAACCCACACTTCCTGTGTACACTTCTGTGCGCTTTCCTCCTTTTTGAGTTGCCTAACATCAAAAGCCGTTGTCCTTTTTCCTATCTAAATGTGTCTGATCTTTTTTCACAGAAACAGTTTTAAATTCATTATTTTGCTGAGTTCCTAGCTGGCGAGCATTTTTCAGAATGTGAGCAATTTTTTGCACTGGATTCAATGGATGTGAGAAGTGGCCTGGATTTGCCACATTTCTTAGTACCTAGTCTACATACTTTCTTGGCAATATCTCGATTGTTCACATCAAAAACGAATGATATCTGTCGTTCAAGACAAGAGCGAATGATATCTGTCGTTCAAGACAAGAGCGAATGATATATGTCGTTCAAGACAAGAGCGAATGATATATGTCGTTCAAGACAGGCCATGTCTTTATGGTGATTAATTGACTACGAAAGTGAGTGAAAAATTTAACATTGTATTTTTGTAGGTCTTTGAAAAGCGTGCAGAAAGCTCCAAATTAGCGACTTTCCACAATCAAAGGATGCCCCCATAGTCGACGCTCGTGGTTCTTGTTCCTTCTCAAATAAAGAAGATATTGAAGTAAAAGTTTGTCGTATCGAACCATGTCAACTTGAAGAAACAAAATGGAGAATCACCCACACATTTTGATCCGCTTTGTTGACCCGCGTCGTGTGAAAAGGTCCGCGGGCGCGGTTTTTTCTGCGGACACAGGCATCACTGCACCGTGTGAAGGGAGTCTAAAGGTATAAGTCGCACTGTCCGGACGACACTTTCGTCTTGGTGTAGGGCTTTTTACATAGTTGAATGTTCTTGATTTCCAAACGATCACAACAGTTGTTCTAGTTACCTGAGAGAGGTTACTGCAACTGATACAAAAATTATCTTAATTTCTAAGTGGAGCGGCCATGCAATTTTGTATATTGACCCTCCTTTTCACTGATAAAATCTGTCCACAGTTAACAGTATTCGTACAATGATAACTTTTACTAAAAAATGAAATATGAGGGTTTTCAATGCTCTTTATTTCACTAGAATATGGATCAGTGGTTTGGGATCCTTAACAAAAGAAAGACATTGACAAACTCGAAAAAATTCAAAGAAAAGGTGCCAGATTCATTAACAAGGATTTCAAATCTTGTAATCCTGGATGCATAACAAATATGATGAGAGACCTGAATCTGCAAACACTGCAACAGAGAAGGAAATAACATCGAATGACTTTCTTTTACAGAATTATTGAAGGGAACGAACCAGCAATTGAACCGTGTGAATATTTTTGGTTTCAACAAAATAAAAGAAGTAAAGCCGAAAACATTTGAGAACTGCATAACATCAAACATCATCAGAAGAATGCTAGAGTCAACACCAAAGCATTTCAAGTTCAACGCACAAAAAAACTGACCGGTACCAAAATTCATTCTTTGTGCAGACAGAAGTAAATTGGAACAATTTGGATAAAATCATATTTCTGGAAACATCAATTAACAACTTTAAAAAGTAAGTTGAAAAAAAGATTACCCCTATCTTAATTTGGTCTACCACTCTCACTCCCGTTGCATATAAACCCAGACTTTGAGATTCTGCAACGTATTTGATACAGATACAGATATAGATACGACAAACAGTGATTTTTCTATTACAGACAGCGATTTAGATCTCAACTCCAAAAGCCAGGCTACAGCAAGCAGAGAAATGAACTTAATTCGTCCTCATAGTCATGAACACACTGTTGATTGAGCAAGTTGACTGGGATACAATTCGCTCACAAATCTACCCATTAAGAGAGAGACAACAAAGTTACAAATTTCAATCAAATTTATTATTCGGCTTTAGTTTGCGCACATAGACATATTTCTGTCGACATTGCGGAAATGAACAGGTGTTGGTATAAGAAAAAAAAGTGAGCTTTTAAAAAGTGCTAAATCCACTACGTGCTGTACAAGTGTTGTCTAGCTGGCATAGCCCTGGGAGGTATACAGTAAAGTGAAGCACATTTTGTGCAACTATACCAGATTGCTAGGTACTAATTTAACACCTGAGTGGAGTGAAGCAATTAGGGTAAAGTTTCTTGCTTAAAGACAAAACACAAATAGTTAATCGAACCCAGGACCTCCTGGTCCCAAACTGAAGCCTTAACCATTGGGTCATCTGTACTTCAGTCAGTGGCGTGGATAATACTGAAAGTTTTGAAGGGAAAATCGTCAGCACACATAAAACGTGCTTACATTTACGTAAGAATGGACGATACCTATTCAAAATTAAGGTTGGGGTTGAACTTAATATTAGATCCATTCCAAAGACTATATCACAATTTAGATTAGAGACCCCTTAAAGAAACTGACATTAAAAAAAAATGAATCGTATTATGTTAAACATAAATCTCATGACAAGGAATGTGTTGGATCAGCAACAAAGTAACGATCAGGACGTCAGCAATCGAATTGTGGTGGGGAGAGGGTGGAAAACGTGACGAGGGACACGACAGCCTGAAGACTAAATAAATGGCGAAAGCTTTGCTTCAAAGCAAACCATGGCATTTTGTTGTCAAGATATATCAATACAGCTCACTGACCCATTGAACGAAATAATCTGTAAGTGACCTGGAAACATCATTGTCTTTTTCAAGTTTTTTTTTAAAGGACACAGTTAATCTACTCATGAGTAAAGCAAAAATGATGAAGGTGCATTTCTACACATCTGAGGATCTGACCCGTATAAACACACAGATGTTGCCAAGCAGCTTTGATGCACAATCAAAAACCTTTAAATTATGGTCATGGAGGATCAATAATGGTTCGCCAAGTTGTACGGTAAAGAGATTCCTAATTGATTTGACCACCTGCCAGAGACCTCTTCCGTTCAGCGAACTGTTTTATATGCGGACCGTTTTGTAAGCAATCAGTGTTGCTTCAAACTGGCCAAGATGGCGGCGACTTCAAGATTCAAAATATTTGGTAAATGTTTCAATATGCATCATTTTGTAAGAAATTTTAATTTTTTACAATCTGAAACGTTTCCTTTCGAAGTTCAAATATGATATGATATACGGCTGTAGAGCTGTCTATAAGGTGGATAAGGCAAATAAGATTCTTGGTCCTAATGGGGCACTCATATAAACATTTAGATGAGATGGTGCAAGCATGAAGTTTCTATTTACGACACTTGAAAGATCCCATTTAAAGTTTGCTAATGGTCTGTGGGGTCCATGCTTTGGGAAGGTTAGGGCGATTAAAGAGAGTGTGTTACATAGAGCAACCAAATGTATACCAGGTTTAAACAATCTACGAAAAACGCATGGAGGTTCTGAAGATTTCTCGTATGAGCAACAGAAGAATACGTGGTGTCTTAATAGAGGTTCATAAATTCATGCATGGTATGTACATTATTGAAATGTGTTGATTTCCTTCGACGTCTGAGTCTGCTCTTTAGTATTCACTCAACTTCACCTCAACATCAGTATCGGCTTTTCCTGATGATTGGTCTGATAAAAATTCGTGTGTTAAACTTAACACATTGGTTGAACCGGGAAAATTTTCTATTGTCAGAACTGGTGTTTGCATTTGTGTTGACAGGGTTTTGTCACCACTTGTGTTTTCCGTGTTTTCTAAAGAATACAAACTCGGCGAAGACTTCACTGTCTCGTTGGTAAGTCGTGTACAATGTTTCTGCATTTTTAGTCTATCTTGAAGCTGTATGTTGTGTCTGTTCGTAGCTTTTTATGCAGTGGCGTTGTTGTCATTGAGGGGGTTTCTTGGATAATGATAATTAACTTGCTGTTGCTGTGTCACGTCTGTAAGCTGTCTGTGAAGGAGAGGGTGTATTGATCGAATGTCTTTGAACACGTTTTTCTTTTTCGTTGTTATCAATACAATCCATACTCGTGGAAACGTTGACGGCCTTGTTTGTTCTTATAAGATATTTTTGCATTTTTTGATTATCCCTCTGCTGTTAACTGGGTGACTTCCGTCGGTAAATAGCATTAGCAGAACGAGTCGAATGATGCGCGAACTCATCGTAGTCGGCCTTGACAGATTTGTCATCAAATCGGAGGACGGAGGTGGTGCGCTTCTGTACGTTGGGAGCTCACATTGTTCTAAAATGTTGTTTATAATGTTTTCCTGTATCGTCGGAAGTCCGTTGATAGGCATTGTTATATTGCACGTCGATCAAGAAATGTCTAATCCGTAAAGAACTTCAGAGCACTATACCAGTCTTGGGAGATGCTTGCTACCAACCTAGTTCACGGCAATCTCAACAGGAGCAATGGAAACAGAAGAGCACCGCATCTAATGATAAATGTGTAATGCTGGAATGATACACCGGAAGCAAAAGGCTTGAGTCGGCCACATGAATCGTGCAGCCCCTACCCATGATTGACCCTACATGTGGGTGAGGCTTCCTTAACCGGTTTGGTCGCATCAGCCACCTCTGGACTCGTCGTAGGAGATCCCTCAAAAACTGGAGTCGTCATCATCTTCGAATTCGAATGATGGGCATCATCATCATCATCGTCATAACGTCGTGATTTATAGACTAAGAACATTTAACTCACATCTGATATATGATGACGCGGTCAGTCCTCAAACCTTCTGGCTTGGTTTAATAACCTGTCCAGTTAAGTTTAATTTTCTTAATCAAAACACTCATAATATCCTGATTACTAATATTATGATCATTGCCATAATGATATGAATTACAGTCACAGTCACTAATCTATCTGTGCCGAGATCTTTCTGAGGCAACCTCTATGGTGTAATGTTTGTTTTGTTTTGTTTTGTTTTGTTTGTTTGTTTGTCTTTAGCTCATATCTGGTAACATCGTTCCATTGGTTATGTAGACTTATTTGAACACACCTCTTCATTTTATTTGTTTGTATTTTGTTTGTTTGTTGTTGTTGTTGTTTTTTTTATGTAGCATGACAAGATGGTTCAGTCTGCATTATATCACACAGTTTACATTTTTGCTCGCTGGATAAACAGCTAGTTCAAGAGTTAGCTTATTACACTCTATAAAAAACAAACAAACAAAAGAGGATGCCCTGCCTTATACATTACGAGTCGTTCAGTATTAATCTTTCTTTTTCATTTCACCATCATGTTGACGCTCTAAATCTATGCTCTGCACGAGGCTAACGCATGGCAATGACGGAAATTCATAAAGTGGATGTGACACAGTAACTGCCCATATGAGACCTGAGTTCAATTCATGTCAGTGGATAAAAACAAGATGAGTCATTTCATCCCGACCTTTCAGTGGCCTTGCTTCAATTTTTCACTTTTATTTTACTGGTATGTCAATCGATCAGACACATGGATTTGAAACGTAAAATTATAAGGCTTCAAAACATTTGCTTTTATGATTGTATAGATACTTTGAAAAGGACGCCAAACGTGAATATCCGTACCATAGTATTCAGGACCCCCTGAGGAAGAACGAAGTTTGCATCAGGGATTGACAGAAGAGCCATAGGAAGATGGCTGAAATATTCACAAACCTGTATTAAGAGTGTTAAGTCAAAATGTGGCAAGAAGGAGAACATTGACGATTTCAACAAGGATGTTATTCGGAGAGAAATTATACAGATTATGCTTAGGGATTAAGATTTGGTCACTTTACGGAAGTTATGATTGAGACATTAGGATAAAAATGAAAATTTCGTGTCAAAAACTTCTCTGTGAATGAAAGTTAAAAGTGTTGGTTTTTCTTCAGAAAATCATCGTGTGGAAGGAATCCAGCAAGGAGCCGCTACCTTTAACTCAACTTTCACTTCGTCAAGTGAAGGAGAAGAGAAACGAAGGCTACAACATCGTCTACTTGGATGACCATGGGTAAATGCCCACTACATATATGCAGAGGAGCGACAGTCTTAAGACGGATTGCACAACAAGCATTCCAACACCAAAGGGAGGAGGGTAATTTTGGTGCACGCTGGGAGACAGAAATCCAAAGCTTCTTAAAAATGCAATATAGTATCCAATCATGTTCAACAGACAACTGAGACTCCCATACAGAGATGGTCGGGCTTCTTCCTTCACTTGATAGACCATCGTGTTTGGAGATGGACAACGCGTCATATCATAATGTTGTTCATCAAGAAAAGAGAATCTCTACGACCACCAAAC
>JAOYNN010323035.1:0-10013 GCA_025770095.1 Goniobranchus kuniei
GAGATATCGGAAGGGGTGGGGTTCTAGGACTGATCGATGTGTATTATCAATTCTAGATTAGTGGATATAATGATTTCTGAGTCATTTTTGACCCGAATATTGCTTTTGTGTGACATTTTGATTTTTTATAACCCTGGCCAACTATCAAGGCCACTACAGCAAATCTATCATTGCTGCAAAGTCTATATCCTGGGATTTTGTGCAAGATAGGTTTGAGGTTTGAGGGAGCATATTTAGCATCTTGGGTATAGATCACATTCGGAGTGAAGTTCCCAGTCAATAATCAACCTTTCTGTTCATTTTTGACCCGATAAAGGTGGCGCGAGTTAATGCTTCTGCTATTCTGATAATTTTCCTTTCAATTTGCGTTTCTTCACCCCATTGAATTAAAAACTGACCTTCTGCTGATCTATTTTGCGGTCAGTGTCATTTGACCTGGAGGCCTTGGCTGTCTTTCTCCATGTATAACTAACTGAAAGCAAACCAGGCTTTTTTTTTATCCAGAGCAAGGTTTCTCAGTCTATCTACAACGGTTGCGGTTGTTAATTTCCATTAGTTTTGGAGATTTTCAGGTCTTTGTTTAGAGTTATGGATGATGTTGTCACAGTTGTTACTGCCCTTCCTTTTACTTTTTTGTTGTTGCCTATAAAATAATGCACCATGGCTTTGTTTGTTGGAACTTTCAAGTCTTGTGTCAAAATGTGGCCAAACAGTTTTCATCTTGCTTCCATTACTTGTGAGGATGGTGGAGTTTGTGTGCACTTTCTGTAAAATGACCTATTTTGTTATTTTGTCAGAGAGTGTGTGCCAGGCATTGGTTAATTTGTTCACTGCAAGATTTGAATGAGAAATTATTGGAAAGAAAGGGTTGAAGTATAATGAAAACACTAAGAATTTCCAATACTACCATCCTACTTTCTTACTTTAGCTGTCCATACCTAGGAGGCTAAATTAGGTAACCTCAGCCTCACTTATTACTCCCATCTCATCTCATTGCTTCTAAAAGAAGCAAGCCTGCATTATGACATGTGTTCATATTAGATAGGATACAAGCCATCGAATTCAACCTTCCAATCTGACCATTTATGTAGATAAGTAAATTCACTTTTAGACCTATCTATGGCCTGGGTGAGTGTAATCATTTGTCTCTAATCTATATTCTTGTCAGCATTGGTTTTTCATAGCTTTTAAATTCTGTTGCTTCTCAACAGATTTTTCATTTCTCTCCATGATGCTTTCCGTAATGCTTACCGTGATGTAAGGTGTGTAGTTAATTACCCCGCATAATGATTCTGATTCTGTTAGTATCTAAAGGACTTAAAGTATTGGGTTAGATACTTGTTGTTTAATTCAATTATGTTCCTTTACAAAGGAACAATGTTCCTCCTGTTCTGTGGTCGAGTCAGTCTGCGCTGAGCTGTCAATAAAGTAAGACATGTCTGTGAATGAGTCTGTTTCTTGTTTTTCATTAAAGTACAGGACACCCCTGGTTTTATTCATCCGAGTTTTCAGGCTGTCTGAGCTAAACTAAAGTTTGCTGATATTTTAATAACATAAAGATTTACATTGTAGATAGATTTAGATTTTATTTTTATCTTAATCATCTTAATCTCTATCTAGATTTAATGTAGGCATAGGTCTTTTGTAAGAGAAACATAAAATGGCTGAATTAGAGAAGAAAAAGAGAGTTGGAACTCAAACCTTTTGTGCAAATTATACCGGTACCGAAAAATGGCCTTGTTTGATTAAATCTAACCAGGGTCTAATTTTGGCTTTTGTTCTTTTTGTTCCATTGACTTTTTCGTTAGTCATTCTGGATTGTTGGACTGCCGTGTGCACATAAATACAGTACTGGTGCTCTAAGAACACGCCCCTGGGGAGATTGAAATATCGTGTTGTTAGACGGACCATGCGACCATGCACGTAGAAGGACTACACGAAATGACTTTTTTTTACAAAGGCTGTTGTTCTCACCTATTCATTCTTACTCTCTCATTGAACAACCGTTCAAGTGCACAATCTGAAAGGCTATGCACATGATCAAATCCAATAAAATCATTTCTTTTCTAGCCAGTCAATCATACAATAAATCTCCACATGCTAAACAAAGAATGCGTACCTGTTTGGGTGAGGGGGTGGAACCAAAGACCAGTCACTCAAAAATGACCAAACACAACAAGTCAAGAAATGTCTCCTAATTCACAGCATCATTGATTTAATTGATTCAGTTGGTTCGTAACATTCATTAAGCGATGAAAGATTTAGAATATGACATGTCCGTGTAAACTCATCGTGTTCCCTGTCACTGTACCTTTCTGCACCATGTTATAATAAGGAATAAGGAAATTTTTTTCATCCCAAAGGGAAATTTGCTTTCACGGTGCTATGATAAAAAAAATAGTGAAAAAAAAATAACATTAATAAAAAAAATGGTGGAGCTTTGTATTTTGTAGATAGCTTCCCAGCTGGACATTGACCATTGCTTGGTTTGTCCATGTGGGCAGAAAGACACCTTTCTGTCCGGCAGGGGCGTGGTGGGTAGAGCCATGTGTTTTGTTGACGGCCTGCCCAGCTGGTCCATGACAATGTTTGCTTTGTCCACATGGACAGAAAGACACCTTTCCGTCAGGCAGGGGCATGGCGGGTAGAGCCATGTGTTTTGTTGACGGCCCGCCCAGCTGGTCCATGACAATGTTTGCTTTGTCCACATGGACAGAATGACACCTTTCCGTCTGGCAGGTACATAAACATCCCTGTGTAAATGTAATAAAATGTAAGATGTATAGCATAATCAGAAAACACAAAATGTACTGGGATATATATATGCATTGAGTGGGAGATCTGTATGTAAATAAAATATCTTTGTCAAATTTGAAAGTAAAGTTTCTGTTCAAAATCTTTGTTGCTAGCCGAACTGGGGCATGTTGTTAGAGGGAGATTTAATATAGAAAAAAATTTTGTCTGGAAAAACATGGTAGTAGGCAGACTGTGTTCTTAGAAGCCATGTTCTTAGAGTACTAGTACTGTATAGCAAAAACAAAACACAAGGTTTGAGATCACCAGACAAACTATTATTACCGCTATGTTTGAATCAGTAATAGCGTCAAATGTGGAGAAAAATGGTTGGCAACGTGCTGATGAGCTCTCGCCACTTCTGAAAATGATGATAATTTCAACCCAGCATGGGCAATGACAGTATGGTGCATCAGCCAGTAGATACTGTATGAAGAAGATGACAAATCATGGGCGTAAACTACAATAGATTAGATGTACAACATTTTCGGACTATAACTATAAGCCATGACCTTTTTGTCTGGCTATTGACCCCGTGGCTAATAGTCTGATGTGGCTAATGCTAGGATTTTTTTTTGAATGTTCACTAAAACAAATTATTTATATTTGGAACACCAGCTGGGTCCCCGTTCAATGAATGGGTGTCAAAAATGGCAAAGAATGTAGTAGCAGATATAACAAAATACCTTTAGCTTTCACCTCTAAATATCTAGTCAAGCTCAGTATATCTAGAAGATAATATGTAGAAGATATCGTGATGCACTCACCTTTAGATCTAGAGATCTAGATTTAGAATCTAGTTTAGTTAAAGACGTCTAGAGCTGGGGTCTAAATGACCAAGATTTATTGACTTACAGTAGCCAAATAAGCCTAGATTTAGATCAAGAATAATTGAAGATAAGCTAATTTTTAAATCGTCTGGACGCATTCATCCATGTCATAATAGCCTTTGTTTTCAAACATAGGGCTATTGGTTAAAGAGTAGATTAAGGGAAATTAAATTTGCAGAATGTACATTTAAAGCAATTTTTAAAAAATTAATTTTAAGTCAAAACACACATTGATTTTAGTAAATGTTTCCAAGTTAGCCCTTTATCAATGCATCAAACATGGCTGCATAAAATATTTCATTATTTTTTAAATCCATGTGCATAGGCGAAAATTTAATGGAGCCAAAGAAACCCCTTAACCTCCCTTGCACTATATTTTTTTAAAGATAGGATAATAGAATAATTTATAATAGATGGAATTGTAAATGTGAGACTTTCCTTTGTCTCTTCTACTCATATACAGAGGAGGAATTTAATGGATTTAATAATGATGACATTCACTAAAGGTGTATAGTGTATATAATAAATTTATCTCTACAATATCTTCTACTGTTTATTATTACTATTATTGTTGTCTACTGGTAGTTTGATCCTTTTGAATCCTGCGGCTTTTAGTCTGGTGCGGCGTATGTTAGGAAAGAACTTGAGAGTATGGTATATAGCCAAGAATGGCTTGTAGTCTGAAAGTTACGGTAAACATTAGGCTTTTTTCTTCTACAAACACTTTGAAATTGCTTTGGGGACAAAAATAAATGTAATCAAACTATGGGAACAAGGGAAATGGTCAGATAGTTAGTCAAGGAGTTAAGTATATTTCCTTTTAAGTCTCTTTGTTTGTCCTTTTCTTTGTTTGTTTGTGTTACTGAAAGTAATGGTATCCTGTTCACCCTAGTTCTTCTTTCTGTTTTGCCTTTCCAAAGATATTATCGAGGCACTGACGGCATTCTGGTTGTCTATGATGTAAGCAGCAGGGAATCGTTTGAGAATTTACAAAAATGGCTACATGACATTGATCAGAATTGTGACGTAGTTGATAAAGTTCTAGGTGAGGCATTTTATTCAAATCTTCAGATGATCAAATTACAAAAGGAAAAAACCCAACTTTTGTTTACATTTCTGTGTGTGGATTTTGTTCTGATGCTTGGAATGCAGAGACGCTGTTCTTGATGGCCTTGTTTACACCTGCCATCTTGGATTTTGGTGCGTGGGGGAAATTTTTTATTATTTCGTTTTTTGGTGTTTTTAAAAAAATGCCATTTATCTCTTCTAATATAAACCCACCAAGCAAATCAATAACAACAAAAAACAACTGTAAAATTATGTGAAAGCTTATCAGTTAGTTAGATGGAATGACTGATGTGCATTGGAATTATATTGACCATTTTTGTCATAACAGTTTAAGGAAAGTGCAGGTAATGGTTGACAAAATAATGTCAAAAAGCCAAGAAAGGAGATTGGATTTGAACACAAAAAAGACAGAATGTATGGTAACATCGGAAAGGTCAGAGGTGCCGATGTGACATCTGAAAAGCAAAGGAAAAAGACACCAAACTGTTCAATATTTTCAATTATCTAGATTACACTCTTGACGCAAATGGAAAGTGTTTGTACAAAGTGAAGAAGAGCATTGCAATTGCTAAAGAAGGATTTAATAGTATGAAACCAATCATGAGGAATAAAAGTATCTCTTGGGAAAACATTTCTTACATAGTGTCAATTCTACTCTATGTGTACTGTATTTGAAAAGTGGACAATGAATGGGGAAATCTTGAACAGAATTGAGGTAGCAGACATGTGGTTCTTATAGATAATGTTGAGCATATCACGGATCGTAAAGTAAAGAATGAGGAAGTACTGAGAGGAGAACGTACTCAAAGAGAGTTGATAGATGCAATGTGAAATAGACAGATGTCATTTCTTGGGCAAGCAGAAGGGTAACTTGGAAAGAATGGGGCTGACAGGAAGGATTGATATAAAGGACTGCAGCCAACCCAAACTCACATAATTTCAGAGTCTAAACAATTTGGCAATGTAGGGAACACAGAGTGACAGACTTCCTGAGAATGGCAGAAAGGTGGGAGGATTGGAGGATTATGAGAGCCATTGTTTGCAACAGACCTGAGGCTTAAATAGGGAAAGAGAACAAATTAAAAAATTAAATTTTATCTCTGGATAAAACCAAATGTTTGAACAGATAATTTTATTTGGTCTCTAAGGACATGGTGGAGTAAAATTTAGAAAAAAAATTTTTCTGTGGCTGTACAAACTTACAATGCAGCATTTGTATGAATCTAAAAGAAAGGGGTCAATTTATTTCTCTTTATCATGCATTTCCACAGTGGGTACTAAAGACGATGACCCAGACAGGAAGGTTGTGTTGACAGAGGATGCCCAGAGGTTTGCAGACAGAATGCAGATGCAACTTTTTGAGACAAGTGCCAAGGAAAACAAAAATGTAGAAGAGGTAATCAATGTATACATAAGTGTGTGTGTGTCTCTACAAATGTCTGTGTATGTCATGTTTATTTCTTGTATGAAAAGATGTAAAAGATGAAGGCAAGTATGTTTATAAGTTACAAAGAGTTGCACGAGTTAGTATGGACACTCGAGAAAGGAGAAGCCACCAAACCAATGAGCAGAAGTTGTAAGAAAAAGAAAAATGAAGTACGAGACTTCTCCTCTTACTGTCAAAGGCCTTCATTCCTGATGGAGTCGATGAGGCTTCGAAAAAAAAAATGTGTCAGAGATTTTGCAGTAGGGGCGGGCAATTTGCAATGTTGGTTTGATCATTCCTCTCAATTGTTCATCTTACTACAGTATTCTCTGCCCAGAATCCTTACGTCCTGTTTTGCTTAACCTTTTTGCAAGGTTCAAACGTAATCTTCTAGCATACCCTTGAGGTCAGAGTGTGCCTCCAATTTTTAGTGAAAGATGCTTAGGATTAGAACCATTTAGGCATGGTCATGGCTATCTGGTCACATGAAACTTGTCAGATATAGTAGCCAACATGGCTGTGTGTGGCGTCACAAGCACATTTAGTTTTTACTCCCATGGATGACAGCAACACACCAACACTCACAGCAAGCCATGTAGCCTGTTAGGCATGGAGATATACTCACAACCCCAATTATGTTGACCTTCAGGAAAAGCTTAATATCTTTGTCATCTGTGCACCAATTTGCACCAAATTTGAAAGGAATCATGTTTGACATAGGGGAAGCCATATTGTTTACATAAATTCCAATTCCATCGATGTTCATAAACAAAATCTGCATGTCTTGCACAAAAGAGGACAAGTTTAGAGGCCAGAAATTTATTGAAAGGGATGGATGCCGCGTGGAGTAATTTTTGTAAATTGTAAAATATTAAAGTTTGGATTATTTTTTATTGCAACAGTTCATGGAATATTGTCTCCACTTTGTTTATTTGCATTATTCCCTAAAATAATTTCATTTAAGTCCATGTTTTGTTTATGTCTTATCTCATTTTGAAATGATGGAATGATGATGCATCTGTCTATGACATCTGTTATTGAGGTGGAGATGAGCAGGACTGATGAGCTGCAGCCAAAAGAGTGCTGCTTCAGCACCAGCTTCACCTAAAAAGTGGCTCTGGCTCCAGCTCCAGCTGTCAAACGGATGACTATTCTGACTGCAAAATAATTTATAATCATCTTGTCCCCTTTCTACACTCATCTTGTCCCCTCTCTACACTCATCTTGTCCACTCTCTACACTCATGTAATGTTATCCTCTTGTCCCCTCTCCACACTCATCTTGTCCCCTCTCTAACTCATGTAATGTTATCATCTTGTCCCCTCTCTACACTCATGTAATGTTATCATCTTGTCCACTCTCTACACTCATGTAATGTTATTATCTTGTCCCCTCACTACACTCATCTTGTCCCCTCTCTACACTCATCTTGTCCCCTCTCTACACTCATCTTGTCCCCTCTCTACACTCATGTAATGTTATCATCTTGTCCCCTCTCTACACTCGTGTAATTTAAAAGTTTGCTTCAGTTTCCACAGACTGGTTGTTATAAAAAAAAAAAAAAGACTGTCCTTTCCACAACTTCTCTGCTAAAAGTGAAGGAAAAGGGTTGTTTGTATTTTGTTTGGAAACTTTTATTTATTTTTTTGTCTCCTCCGATTAATATTTTTCAAATTCCATTGTCTTGCTTGTAAAGATCTAAAATTGTCTTCTGCTGGAACAACAATTTGTATGATGAATCATGAAAGGCTCAGTAGACGTACATCTCTTTGGGTCTTGAAGTTACAGAAGTCAGCAGTTAAAAATTACTAACAATTAAAACAAAGCACATGACACATTGGCCATTGGCATAGAACATTACATAAATTATTCTATAATAATTATTTTTTAAAATTACAAATTGTTTTTTAAATTTGATCTTGTAAGTTATAGCTGGAGCTGCAAGATTGATTTGTGGCTTTGGCTCTGGCTCCAGTTAAAAGCCTGTGGCTTCAGCAGCTCCAGCTCTGGCTCCGCAGCCCTGGAGATGAGTTTGACATACACACCTCAATTCTCTCTGAACAATTAAATTAAAATTCCTCAGCTATGCTAAACCAGGCTTATGTCTGCATGTAGTGTTGTTGTAAAGGTAAGAAATGTCCTGGATTTTATCAGATCTCCGTACTTGTCATTTCAAATCTCCCCATGTCAGGGTATCAGATGTTGGGAGATCTGCAACTACTGCTACCTGTGTGGATCCGTTCCATTCCATCCCTCATTCCAAATTATTCTATGCCATGTCCACTACCTGTGTGCATGTGTTCCATTCCATCCCATACTCTTTATCCTGTACATATATGACTTGCCAACAAACCTGACATGTATCCCAAAGATTGTTTGCTAATGACACTGCCTGCCACAGCAAAATAGTAACAAGTCCAGATCACGACCACCTACAGGAGGACCAGACAAATTAACATGGGAGCGTAAATGGAAAATGGCATTCAATCCAGCCAATGTTCTGTCCTATACGTGACTCGCCGCCATAATGTTTACAAACAAGCATACAATCTACATGATCAAGAACTAGAAGAAGCACCACAGACAAAATATCTTGGTTTGACACGAACTTCAGACATAAAATGGAGTAACCACATTCAAAACATCACAAACAAAGCGAACAAGACCTTTGGTTTCCTAAAATGAAACATCAAGACAAGCAATGAAAAAGTGAAGTTGGGTGTTTACAAAGCACTTGTATGCCCTATACTATAATGGAGTAAGTGAGTTCAGTATGGGACCCTCACACATCAGAAGACATTAGCAACATGGAAAAAGTACAAAGAAGCGCTGTACGCTGGATTACCAACATGCACAGAGGAGAAATAGACTCGCACACCAACGCTCTTGGTCTCCTCCTCCTACAGAGACGAAGATATCAGGCCAGACTATCGACTCTCTTTAAATTTCACAACGGCTTTATAAACATCTCTACACAGAACACGCCTCAAATATGCACCAACACAGACACAATGGCTGAACAACACATTCACAGACATACATCATAAGATCCAATACGCTATGCAGACAAATGAGCTTCTTCCCCAAAACCTCCAGAGATTGGAATGCACAGCCAGAATGCATGTGTTGACTGGGAAGCTTGATGAATTCGGAGCACTGATGAGAACATAGAACACAGCCCAGTGACATTCGTCAGCATGATGGCATTGGCTGCCTAAAAGAAGAAGAAGAAGAAGATCCCTCCTTACAAATTGTTCCGTGCCATGTCATCAATAAGATGATTGTCCATGACTCTGGTGTTTGTGATGTTGTTTCAAATTTTCATTTTCCATTCATATCAGCCCTTGTCTCATCATACTCCTATGCCATTCCCTTCCTCCTCCTCCTCCTCCTGTGCCCCAACTCCCTCTTCTCTTTCCTGGTGACAGATGTTTCTGGCCATTACCAGACTTGTACTGGAAACCAAGAAAAACCAGCTCATTGCCTCCCAGAAAGCCAACGATAACACGATACAGCTTTCATCCGGCCAATCTGGCAAGAAGAAAAAATGCTGTTAACCTAGGACCTGTTTTTATCTGTGTATAAAAAGTAATCTTCCAAAACATCTTGTTTGTCAGCTTTTGTGTTATTTCCTCCTGTGCAAGATGTCTAATAGAAAGTGGTACCCTTTTGAATGTTTTAAGTGTGCACAATATTTGATACGTCCTTGTTGAATTTTCTCATGCTCCTAGAGTAGCTATGGGGGATCTTTATTCATTAAAGTTTACAGCAATGAACCTTACCATTATTTTGTATTTTAACAAATAATATATAATATGCCTTTATCCAATGGCCAATCTTAAATGAGTGGCTATCCCAACCTTATTTGTGTGTATGTGTGTGAGGGGGGAGTTGCT
>JAOYNN010323146.1:0-15674 GCA_025770095.1 Goniobranchus kuniei
GCTTTCAGAACGCCCATAATACACCAAATGCCTCCTTCTTTTAGAATTATGACGGTCCTTCAGAAAACGAATAATACTCCAAATGCCTCCTTTCTGTTAGAATTATGACGGACTGTCAGAACACACATAATACCCCAAATGCCTCTTTCTGTTAGATGTATGACGGTCTTTCGGAACACTAATAATACCCAAATGCCTGCATTCTGTTATCATTATGACGGGCTTTCATAACACGAATAATACCCATAATGCCTCCTTTCTTTTAGAATTATGAGGGTCTTTCAGAACTCGCATAATCCTCCAAATACCTCCGTTCTGTTAGAATTATGACGGACATTCAGAACTAGTATAATACCTCAAAAGTCTCTTTCTGTTAGAATTACGACGGTCTTTCGGAACACGATTAATACCCCAACTGCCTACTTTCTGTTATCATTATGAGAGGCTTTCAGAACACGAATAATACCCCAAATGCCTCCCTTAGGTTACAATTATGACGGTCTTACAGAACACGACTAATGTCCCAAATGCCTCCATTCTGTTAGAATTATGACGGTCTTTACGAATACGAATATTATCCCAAATGCCTCCTTTCTGTTAGAATAATGATGGTCTTTCAGAACACGAATAATACCACAAATGGCTCATTTCTCTTACAATTATGATGGTCTTTCAGATCATGAATAATAATCCAAATGCCCCATTTCACTTAGAATTATGACGGGCTTTCAGAACACGAATAATACCCCATATGCCTCCTTTCTGTTAGAATTATGACTGGCTTTAAGAACACGAATAATATCCCAAGATCCTCCATTCTGTTAGAACTATGCAGGGCTTTCAGACCACGAATAATACCCTAAATGCCTCCTTTCTTTAAGAATTATGACGGGCTTTCAGAACATAAATAATATCCCAAGTGCCTCCATTCTGTTAGAAATATAAAGGACTTTCAGATCACGAATTATGCCTTAAATGCCTCCTTTCTTTTAGAATAATGACTGATTTTCAGAGCACGAATATTCCTCTAAATGTCTGCTTTCTGTTACAATTATGAAGCCCTTTCTGAACACAAATAATACTCCAAATGCCTCCTTTCTCTTTGAATTCTGACGGGCTTTCTGAACACAAATAATACCCCAAATGCCTCCTTTTTCTTTGGATTATGACGGTCTTTCAGAACACGAATAATATCCCAAATGCCTCCTTTCTGTTAGTATTATGATGGTCTTTTAGTACACGAATAATACCCCAAATGCCTCCATTCTATTAGAATTATGACGGGCTTTCGGAACACGAATAAATTCCCAAATGCCTCCCTTCTGTTAGAATTATTACGGCCTTTCAGAACACGAATAATACACCAAATGTCTCCTTTCTGTTAGAATTATGACGCACTTTTAGCCCAGGAATGATATCCGAAATCGTTGCTTTCTGCTACAATTATGACGGGCTTTCAGAACACGCATAATACCCCAAATGACTCCTTTCTGTTAGAATTATGAGGGGCTTTCAGAACACGAATCATAGCCCAAATGGCTGCTTTCTGTTAGAATTAAGACGGGCTTTCAAAACACGAATAATAACCCAAATGCCTCTTTACTGTTGGAATTATGCCGGTCTTCCGGAACACAAATATTACCCATAATGCCTCATTACTATCACAATTATGACTGGCTTTCAGAACACAAATAATAGCCTAAAGGCCTCCATTCTGTTAAAATTATGACGGTCTTTCTAAACAGGCATAATGCACCAAATGCTTCCTTTCCAATAAAATTAAGACGGTTTTGCAGAACACGAATAATACTCCAAATCCCTCCTTTCTGTCAGCATTATGACGGTATTTCAGACCACGAATAATATTCCAAATGCCTCCTTTCTGTTACAATTATGACGGTCTTTCAGAACACGAATAATATCCCAAATGCCTCCTTTCTGTTAGGATTATGACGTGCTTTCAGAACACGCATAATAACCCAAATGAGTCCTTTCTATTAGAATTATGACGGCTTTCAGGATATGAATGATAACAAAAATTCCTCCTTTCTGTTAGAATTATGACGGGCTCTCAGAACAGAAATAATACCCCAAAACACATCCTTTCTGTTAGAATTATGACGGTCTTTTAGAAAACCAATAATATCCCAAATGCCTCCTTTCTGTTGGAATTATGACGGTCTTTCAGAACATGAATAGTACACCAAATGAATCGTTTCTGTTAGAATTATTACGGGCTTTCAGAACACCCATGCTATACCAAATGCCTCCTTCTTTTAGAATTATCACGGACTTTCAGAACGCAAATAATAGCCCAAATGCCTCCTTTCTGTTAGAATTCCGAAGTGCTTTCAAAACACGAATAAAAACCCAAATGCCTCTTTTCTGTTGGAATTATGACGATCTTCCAGAACACAAATATTACCCATAATGCCTCATTTCTATTACAATTATGACTGGCTTTCAGAACACGAATAATACCCTAAGTGCCTACAATCTGTTAGAATTATGACGGTCTTTCTAAACAGGCATAATACACCAAATGCTTCCTTTCCATTAGAATTATGACGCTTATTTGGGACACGAATAATACTCCAAATGCCTCCTTTCTTTCAGAATTATGACGGCTCTCAGAACAGGAATAATACCCCCAACACATCCTTTCTGTTAGAATTATGACTGTCTTTTAGGACACGAATAATATCCCAAATGCCTCCTTTCTTTTGGAATTATGACGGTCTTTCAGTACACGAATAGTACACTAAATGAATCGTTTCTGTTAGAATTATTACGGCTTTCAGAACACCCATACTACACCAAATGCCTCCTTCTTTTAGAATCATGACGGTCCTTCAGAAAACGAATAATACCCCAAATACCTCCTTTCTGTTAGAATTATGACGCACTTTTAGAACAGGAATACTATCCCAAAACCCTCCTTTCTGTTACAATTATGACGGGCTTTCAGAACACACATAATACCCCAAATGCCTCCTTTCTATTAGAATTGTGACGGTCTTTTAGAACACCCATAATACACCAAATACCTCCTTTCTCTTACAATTATGACGGTCTTACAGAAAACGAATAATACCCCAACTGCCTCATTTGTCTTCGAATTATGACGGTTTTTCAGAACACGAATCATACACCAAATGCATCCTTTCTGTTACAATTATGACACAATTTTAGAATTGGAATACTATTCCAAATCCCTCCTTTATGTTAAAATTATGACGGGCTTTCAGAACACGAATAATACCCCAAATCCCTCCTTTCAGTTAGAATTATGACTGGCTTTCAGAACACGCATAATACTCCAAATTCCTGCTTTCTTTTATAATTATGACGGCTTTCAGAACATGCATAATACCCCTAATGACTCCCTTCTGTTAGAATTATGACGGGCTTTCAGAACACCAATAATACACCAAATGCCTCTTTTCTGTTAGAATTGTGACAGTCTTGCAGACCACGTATAATACTCCAAATTGCTCCTTTCTCAGAGAATTATGACGGGGTTTCACAACTGGAATGATACCCAAAATGTCTCCCTTCGGTTAGAATTATGACGGTCTTACAGAACACAATAATAACCCAAATGCCTCTTTTCTGTTGGAATTATGACTGTCTCTCAGCACACAAATATTACCCATAATGCCTCATTTCTGTTACAATTATGACTGGCTTTCAGAACACACATAAAAGCCTAAAGGCTTCCATTCTGTTAGAATTATGACGGTCTTTCTAGACAGGCATAATACACCAAATGCTTCCTTTCTAATAGAATTATGACGGTTTTTCAGAACATTAATAATACTCCAAATGCCTCCTTTCTGTCAGAATTATGACGTTCTTTCAGAACACGAATAATATTCCAAATGTCTCCTTTCTGTTACAATTATGACGGTCTTTCAGAACACGAATAATATCCTAAATGCCTCCTTTCTGTTAGAATTATGACGTGCTTTCAAAACACGCATATAAACCCAAATGAGTCCTTTCTGTTAGAATTATGACGGGCTTTCAGGACATGAATGATTACCAAAATTCCTTCTTTCTGTTAGAATTATGACGGGCTCTCCGAAAAGGAATAATACCCCAAACACATCTTTTCTGTTAGAATTATGACGGTCTTTTAGAACACGAATAATATACCAAATGCCTCCTTTCTGTTGGAATTATGACGGTCTTTCAGAACACGAATAGTACACCAAATCACTCCGTTCAGTTAGAATTATGACGCACTTTTAGAACAGCAATAATATTCCAAATGCCTCCTTTCTGTGAGAATTATTAGGGGCTTTCAGAACGCCCATAATACACCAAATGCCTCCTTCTTTTAGAATTATGACGGTCCTTCAGAAAACGAATAATACCCCAAATCCCTCCTTTCAGTTAGAATTATGACGCACTTTTAGAACAGGAATAATATTCCAAATGCTTCCTTTGTGTTACAATTATGACGGGCTTTCAGAACACACATAATACCCCAAATGTCTCCTTTCTGTTAGAAGTAAGGCTGTCTTTCGGAAGACGAATAATATCCCAAATGTCTACTTTCTGTTATCATTATTACGGCCTTTCACAACACAAGTAATACCCCAAAAGCCTCCTTTGTATTAGAATTGTGACGGTCTTTCAGAACACCCATAATACACCAAATACCTCCTTTCTGTTACAATTATGACCGTCTTTCAGAACACGAATAATATTCCAAATGCCTCCTGTCAATTAAATTATGCCGGGCTTTCAGAACAGGAATAATACCCCAAATGCCTCATTTCTCTTAGAATTATCACGGTCTGTCAGAACAGGAATAATACCACAAATGCATCCTTTCTGTTAGAATTATGACTGGCTTTCAGAACACGAATAATGTCCCAAATGCCTCCTTTCTATTAGAAATATGACTGGCTTTCAGAACACGAATAATACCCCAAATGGCTCCTTTCTGTTACAATTATGACTGGCTTTCAGAACACGAATAATACACCAAATGGCTACTTTCTGTTACACTTATCACGGGCTTTCAGAACACGAATAATCCTCTAAATGCCTCCTTTCTGTTACAATTATGACGGTCTTTCAGAACACGTTAATACCCGAAATGCCTCCTTTGTCTTCAAATTCTGACGATGTTTCAGAAAACGAATAATATCCCAAATGCCTCCTTTCTTTTAGAATTATTATGGTCTTTTAGTACCCGAATAATACCCCATGTGTCTCCTTTCTATTAGAATGATGACGGGCTCTCAGAACACGAATAATACCCCAAATGCCTCCTTTCTGTTAGAATTATGATGGTATTGCAGAAAAAGAATAACATCCCAAATGCCTCATTTCTGTAACAATTATGACGGTCTTTCAGAACACGAAGGATACTCCAAATGCCTCCTGTCTCTTACAATTACGAAGTGCTTTCAGAACACGAATAATAACCCGAATGCCTCCGTTCTGTTAGAATTATGACGTGCTTTCAGAACACGCATAATAACCCAAATGAGTCCTTTCTGTTAGAATTATGACGGCCTTTCAGGGCAGGAATAATACCCCAAACACCTCCATTCTGTTAGAATTATCACGGTCTTTTAGAACACGAATAATATCCCAAATACCTCTTTTCTGATGGACTTACGACGGTCTTTCAGAACCGAATTGTACACAAAAAGCCTCGTTTCTGTCAGATTTATGTCGGTCTTTCAGAAATTGGATATTACTCCAGATGGTTTCTTTCTGTTAGAATTATGGATGGCTTTCAGAACACGAATAATACCCCAAACCCGCTCTTACTGTTAAAATTATTACGGCTTTCAGAACACGAATAATATCCCAAATGCCTCCATTCTGTTAGAATTATAACGGGCTTTCAGAACACGCATAATACACCAAATGCCTCCTTTCTGTTAGGATTATGACGGGCTTTCAGAACACACATAATACCCCAAATGCCTCCTTTCTGTTAGAATTATGACGGTCTTTCAAAACACGAATAATACCCCAAATACGCTCTTTCAGTTAGAATTATGACGGGCTTTCAGAACACGCATAATACCGCAAATGCCTCCTTTCTGTTAGAATTATGTCGGGCTTTCAGAACACGAATTATTTCTGTTAGATTTATGACGCACTTTTAGAACAGGACTAATATCCCGAATCCCTCCTTTCTGTTACAATTATGACGGCTTTCACAACACGAATAACACCCCAAATCCCTCCTTTCAGTTAGAATTATGACGGCTTGCAGAACACACATAATACCCCAAATGCATCCTTTCTGTTAGAATTATGACGGGCTTTCAGAACACGTATAATACCCCAAATGACTCCTTTTTGTTAGAATTATGACGAGATTTCAAAACACGAATAATACCCCATATGCTTCCATTTTGTTAGAATTATGACGGGATTCAGAACACGAATAATATCCCAAATGCCTCTTTTCTGTTAGAATTATAACGGTCTTTCAGAACACGAATAATACCCCAGATGCCTCATTTCTGTTACAATTATGATTGGCTTTCAGAACACGAATGACACCCCAAATGCCTCCATTCTGTTAGAATTATGACGGTCTTTCAGAACAGGCATAATACACCAAATGCTTTCTTTCTCATAGAATTATGACGTGCTTTCAGGACACGAATGATACCCCAAATGCCTCCTTTCTGTTAGAATTCTGACGGGCTTTCAGAACACGAATAATACCCGAAATGCCTCCTTTCTGTTCCAAATATGACGGTCTTTCAGAACACGGATAATACTCTAGATGGTTCCTTTCTTTTAGAATTATGACGGGCTTTCGGAACACAAATAATACCCCAAATACGCTGTTTCTGTTAGAATTATTTCGGGCTTTCAGAACACGAATAATATCCCATATGCCTCCTATCTGTTAGAAGTATGACGGGCTTGCAGAACACGAATAATACACGAAATGCCTCCTTTCTGTTAGAATTATGACGCACCTTTAGAGCAGGAATAATATCCCAAATCCCTCCTTTGTGTTACAATTATGACGGGCTTTCAGAACACGAAAAATACCCGAAATCTCTCCTTTCAGTTAGAATTATGACGGGCTTTCAGAACACACATAATACCCCAAATGCCTCCTTTCTGTTATAATTATGATGGTCTTTCAGAACACGAATAATACACCCCATGCTTTCTTTCTAATAGCATTATGACGGTCTTTCAGAAAACGAATAATACCCCAGATCCCTCCTTTCAGTTAGAATTATGACGGGCTTTCAGAACACGCATAATACCCCAAATGCCTCCTTTCTGTTATAATTATGACCGTCTTTTCAGAACACGCATAATACCCCAAAATGACTCCTTTCTGTTAGAATTATGACGGGATTCAGAACACGAATAATATCCCAAATGCCTCTTTTCTGTTAGAATTATGACGGTCTTTCAGAACACGAATAATACCCCAAATGCCTCCTTTCTGTTACAATTCTTGCGGTCTTTCAGAACATGCCTAATACCACCAAATGTCTCCTTTCTGTTAGAATTATTACGGTCTTTTAGAAAACGAATAATAACACAATTGCCTCCTTTCTGTTAGAATTATGACGGTGTTCTAGAAATCACATGATATCCCAAGTACGTCGTTTCAAT
Organism: Goniobranchus kuniei; assembly: GCA_025770095.1. NCBI lineage: Eukaryota > Metazoa > Mollusca > Gastropoda > Nudibranchia > Chromodorididae > Goniobranchus > Goniobranchus kuniei. The sequence continues at coordinate 7,627 of JAOYNN010323146.1, forward strand.
TAGAATTATGACGGTCTTTCAGCACAAGAATAATATCCAAAATGCCTCCTTTCTGTTAGAATTATGACGGGTTTTGAGAACACGAATAATACCCCAAATGCCTCCTTTCTTTTAGAATTATCAAGGCCTTTCAGACCACGCATAATACCCTAAATGCCACCTTTCTGGTAGAATTTTGACGGTCTTTCAGAACACGAGTATTATCCCAAATGCCTCCTTTCTCTGAGAATTATGACGGCCTTTCAGAACATGCCTTATACCCCAAATGTCTCCTTTATTTTAGAATTTTGACGGTCTTTTAGAAAACGAATAATTACACAAATGCCTCCTTTCTGATAGAATTATGACGGTGTTCTAGAAATCACATAATATCCCACGTACCTCGTTTCAGTTAGAATTATGACGGTCTTGCAGAACACGAATAATACCCCAAATGTCTCCTTTCTCTTAGACTTATGGCGGTGTTTTAGAAGACGAATAATGTCCCAAATGCCTCCATTTTGTTAGAATTATGACGGTCTTTTGGAACACGAATAATACCCCAAATGCCCCCATTCTGTTAGAATTGGGACGTGTTTTCTGAACACGCATAATACCCTAAATGCCTCCTTTCTTTTAGAATTATAACCGGCTCTCAGAACACGAATAATATCCCAAATGCCTCCTTTCTGTTAGAATTATTACGGTGTTTCAGAACACGAATAATACCCGAGATGCCTCCTTTCTGTTAGAATTATCACGGCCTTTCAGACCACGAATAATATCCCAAATGCCTCCTGTCTGTTGGAATTATGACGGGTTTTTAGAACACAAATAACATCCCGAATGCCTCCTTTCTGTTAGAATTATGACGGGTTTTTAGAACACTAATAACATCCCGAATGCCTCCTTTCTGTTAGAATTATGACGGGGTTTCAGAACACGAATAATACCCGAGATGCCTCTTTTCTGTTAGGATTATGACGGGCTTTCAGAACACGAATAATACCCCAAATGCCTCCTTTCTGTTTGAATTATGACGGCCTTTAAGAACACGCAAATTACCCCAAATGCATCCTTTCTCTTAGAATTATGACGGCCTTTCAGAACACGAATAATACACCAAATGCCTCCTTTTTGTTAGAATTATGACGGGTTTTTAGAACAGGAATAACACCCCAAATGCCTCCTTTCTGTTAGAATTATCACGGCCTTTCATATCACGCATAATACCCCAAATGCCTCCTTTGTGTTTGAATTATCACGACCTTCCAGAACACACATAATACACCAAATGCCTCCTTTCTGTTAGAATTAAGACGGCCTTTCAGAACACGCATAATACCCCAAATGCCTCCTTTCTCTTAGAATTATGAGTGTATTTTAGAACACGAATAATACCCCAAATGCCTCCTTTCTTTTAGACTTATGGCGGTGTTTTGGAAGGCGAATAATATCCCAAATGCCTCATTTCTGTTAGAATTATGACGATGTTTTAGAAATCACATAATATTCCAAATACTTCGTTTCTGTTAGACTTGTGACGGTCTTTCAGAACATATATAATATCCCAAATACCTCTTTTCTGTTAGAATTATGACGGTCTTTCAGAACGCTAAGAATATCCGAAATGCCTCTTTTCTGTTAGAATTATTACGGTCTTTCAAAACACGATTAATACCCCAATTGCCTCCTTTCTGTTAGAATTATAACCGGCTTTCAGAACAGGCATAATACCACAAATGCCTCCTTTCTGTTACAATTATGACGGGGTTTCAGAACACGAATAATACCCGAGATGTCTCCTTTCTTTTAGAGATTTGACGGGCTTTCAGAACACGAATAATATCACAAATGACTCGTTTCAATTTAGAATAATGACGGGATTTCAGAACACGAATACTACCCCAAAAGCCTCCTTTGCTTTAGAATTATGACGGTCTTTCCGAACCCGAAAAATACCCAAAATGCCTCGTTTCTGTTACAATTATGACGGTCTTTTAGAACACGAATAATACCCCAAATGCCTTCTTTCTGTTGGAATTATGGCGGTGTTTTAGGACACAGACAATAACACAAATGCCTCTGTTCTGTTAGAATTATGACGGTCTTTCAGAACACGAGGATTATCCCAAATGTCTCCTTTCTCTTAGACTTATGGTGGTGTTTTAGGACACGGACAATAACACAAATGCCTCTTTTCTGTTAGAATTATGACGATGTTTTAGAAATCAAATAAGATCCCAAATACCTCCTTTCTTGTAGGATTATCACGCTTTTAGAATACAAATAACATCCCAAATGCCTCTTTTCTGTTAGAATTATGACAGGTTTTTAGAGCACGAATAATACCCCACATGCATCCTTTGTGTTAGAATTATGACGCCTTTCAGCCTACGCGTAATACTCCAAATGACTCCTTGCTGTTAGAATTATCACGGCCTTTCAGTCTACGAATAATACCCCAAATGGCTCATTTCTTTTAGGATTATCACGGGTTTTTAGAACACAAACAACATCCCAAATGCCTCCTTTCTCTTAGAATTATGACGGGTTTTTAGAACACAAATAACATCCCAAATGCCTCTTTTCTGTTAGAATTATGACGGGTTTTTAGAACACGCATAATACCCCAAATGCCTCCTTTCTTTTAGGATTATCACGGCTTTGTAGAACACAAATAGCATCCCAAATGCCTCCTTTCTTTTTGAATTATGAAGGGTTTTAGAACACAAATAACATCCCAAATGCCTCCTTTCTTTTAGGATTATGACGGCTTTGTAGAACACAGATAACATCCCAAATGCCTCCTTTCTTTTAGGATTATGACGGCTTTGTAGAACACAAATAACATCCCAAATGCCTCCTTTCTTTTTGAATTATGACGGGTTTTTAGAATACAAATAACATCCCAAATGCCTCCTTTCTTTTTGAATTATGACGGGTTTTTAGAACACAAACAACATCCCAAATGCCTCCTTTCTGTTAGAATTATGACGGGGTTTCAGAACACGAATAATACCCGATATGCCTCTGTTGTGTTAGAATTATGACGGGCTTTCAGAACACGAATAATATCACAAATGCCTCGTGTCTGTTAGAATTATGACTGGATTTCAGAACACGAATAATACTCCAAATGCCTCCTTTCCTTTAGAATTATGACGGTCTTTACGAACACGAACAATACCCCAAATGACTCCTTTCTGTTAGAAGTATCACGGCCTGTCAGACCACGCATAATACCCAAAATGCCTCCTTTCTTTTAGAATTATGACGGCCTTTCAGACCATGCATAATACCCCAAATGCCTCCGTTCTGTTAGAATTATCACGGCCTTTCAGTCCACGAATAATACCCCAAATGCTTCCTTTCTTTTAGGATTATCATGGCGTTTAGAACACAAATAATATCCGAATTGCCTCCTTTCTTTTAGAATTATGACGGGTTTTTAGAACACGCATAATACCCCAAATGCATCCTTTCTGTTAGAATTATGACGTGTTTTTAGAACACACATAATACCCCAAATGCCTCCTTTCTTTTAGGATTATGACAGGTTTTTAGAACACAAATAACATCCCAAATGCCTCCTTACTGTTAGAATTATTACGGGTTTTTAGAACACTAATAACATCCCAAATGCTTCCTTTCTGTTAGAATTATGACGGTATTTCAGAACACGAATAATACCCGAGATGCCTCTTTTCTGTTAGATTTATATCGGGCTTTCAGAACACGAATAATATCACAAATGCCTCGTTTCTGTTAGAATTATTTCTGGATTTCAGCACACCAATAATACTCCAAATGCCTCATTTCCTTTAGAACTATGACGGTCTTTACGAACACGAACAATACACCAAATGCCTCCTTTCCGTTAGAATTATCACGACCTTCCAGAACACGCATAATCATCAAATGCCTCTTTTCTGTTAGAATTATCACGGCCTTTCAGACCACACATAATACCCCAAATGCAGCCTTTCTCTTAGAATTATGACTGCCTTTCAAAACACGCAAAATACCCCAAATGCATCCTTTCTCTTAGAATTATGACGGCCTTTCAGAACACACATAATACCCCAAATGCCTCCTTTCTTTTAGGATTATCACGGGCTTTTAGAACACAAACATCATCCCAAATGCCTCCTTTCTGATACAATTATGACGGGTTTTTAGGACAGGAATAATACCCCAAATAACTCCTTTCTGTTAGAATAATCATGGCCTTTCAGAGCACGAATAATACCCCAAATGCCTCCTTTCTGTTAGACTTATGACGCTCTTTCAGAACACGAATATTATCCCAAATGTCTCCTTTCTGTTAGAATTATGACGAGCTTCTAGAACACCAATAATACCCCGAATGCCTCCTTTCTCTTAGACATGTGGCGGTGTTTTAGACATCACATAATATCCCAAATACCTCGTTTCAGTTAGAATTATGACGGTCTTTCAGAACTAGAATAATATCCAATATGCTTTTTTACTTCTAGAATTATTACGGTCTTTACGAACACGAACAATACCCCAAATGCCTCCTTTCTGTTAGAATTATGGCGGTCTTTCAGAACACGAATAATACCACAAATTCCTCCTTTCTGTTAGAATTATGATGGTGTTTCAGAACACTAATATTAACCCAAATGCCTCCCTTCTGTTAGAATTTTGGCGGTGTTTCAGACCACGAATACTACCCCAAAAGCCTCCATTCCTCTAGAATTATGACGGTCTTTCCGAACACGAATATCATTCCAAATGCCTCCTTGCTGTTAGGATTGTGATATGTCTTTTGAACACGAATAATACCCCAAATGCCTCCCTTCTCTTAGACTTATGGCGGTGTTTTAGAACACGAATAATAACACAAATGACTCCTTTCTGTTAGAATTATGACGGTTTTTTAGATACACATAATATCCCAAATACCTCGTTTCTGTTAGAATTATGACGTTCTTTCAGACCACGAATAATACCCCAAATGCCTCCTGTCTGTTAGAATTATGGCGGTCTTTCGGAAAACGAATATTCTCCCAAATGCCTCCTTCCTGTTAGAATTATGACGGCCTTTGAGAACACGCATCATACCCCAGATGCCTCCTTTATGTGAGAATTGTGAATGTCTTTTATAACACGAATAATACCCCAAATGCCTCCTTTCTCTTAGACTTATGGCGGTTTTTTAGAACACGAAAAATAATACAAATGCCTCCTTTCTGTTAGAATTATGACGGTGTTTTAGAAATTACGTAATATCCCAAATACCACGTTTCTGTTAGAATTATGACGGTCTTTCAGAACACATATAATATCCCAAATGCCTCATTTCTGTTAGAATTATTACGGTCTTTCAGAACACGAATAATACCCCAAATGCCTCCCTTCTGTTAGAATTATGGCGCCTCTCAGACCACGCATAATACCCCAAATACCTCGTTTCTGTTACATTTATGACGGGGTTTCAGAACACGAATAATATCACAAATGCCTCGTTTCTGTTAGAATTATAACAGGCTTTCAGAACAGGCATAATACCCCAAAGGCCTCGTTGCTGTTAGAATTATAAGCGGCTTTCAGAACAGGCATAATACCCCAAATGCCTCCTTTCTGTTACAATTATGACAGGCTTTCAGAACACGAATAATATCACAAATGCCTCGTTTCTGTTAGAATTATGGCGGGATTTCAGAACACGAATAATACCCCAAATGCCTCCTTTCCTGTATAATTATGACTTGTTTTCTGAACACGAATAATACCCCAAATGCCCCCATTCTCTTAGAATTATGACGGCCTTTCAGAACACGCAAAACACCCGAAATGCTTCCTTTCTCTTAGAATTATGACGGTCTTTCAGAACACAAAGAATATCCATACATCCTCATTTTTTTTAGAATTATTACGGTCTTCCAGAACACGAATAATACCCCAATTGTCTCCTATTTGTTAGACTTGTGGCGGTCTTCAAGAAGACCAATAATACCCCAAATGCCTCCTTTCTTTTTGAATTATGACAGTCTTTTAGAACACAAATAATACACCAAATGCCTCCTTTCTTTTAGAATTATACGGCTTTCAGAACACGCATATTACCCCAAATGCCTCTCTTCTATTAGAATTATCCCGGGGTTTCAGAACACGAATAATACCCGACATGCCTCCTTTCTGTTAGAAAAAAAACGGGCTTTCACAACACGAATAATATCACAAATGCCTCGTTGCTGTCAGAATTGTGACGGAATTTCAGAACATGAATAATACCCCAAATGCCTCGTTTCTTTTAGAATTATGACGGTCTTTTAGAACCCGAATAATACCCCAAATTCCTTCATTCTGTTTGAATTGTGACCTGTTTTTTGAACAAAATAAAATCCCAAATGCCTGCTTTCTGTTCGCATTATGACGGCCTTTCAGAACACGCACAATACCCCATTTGCCTCCTTTCTCTTAGAATTATGACGGCCTTTCAGAACACGCATAATACCACAAATGCCTCCTTTCTGTTAGAATTATTACGGCCTTTCAGAACACGCAAAATACCCTAAATGCCTCCTGTCTCTTAGAATTAGGACGGCCTTTCAGAACACGCAAAATACCCCAAATGCCTCCTTTCTCTTAGAATTATGACGGCCTTTCAGAACACGCATAATACCCCAAATGCCTCTTTTCTATTAGAATTATCACGGCCTTTCAGACCACGCATAATAACCCAAATGCTTCCTTTCTGTTAGAATTATCACGGCCTTTCAGACCACGAATAATACCCCAAATGCCTCCTTTCCGTTAGAATTATCACGACCTTCCAGAACACGCATATTATCCAAAATGCCTCCGTTCTGTTAGAATTATCACGGCCTTTCAGACGAAGCATAATACCCGAAATGTCTCCTTTCTGTTACAATTATGACGGCCTTTCAGACCACGCATAATACACCAAATGCCTCCTTTCTGTTAGAATTATCACGGCCTTTCAATCCACAAATAATACCCCAAATGCATCCTTTCTTTTAGGATTCTCACGGGCTTTTTGAACACAAATAACATCCCAAATGCCTCCTTTCTGTGAGCATTATGACGGGTTTTTATAACACAAATAACATCTCAAATGCTTACTTTCTGTTAGAATTATGATCGGTTTTTAGAACATAAATAACATCTCAAATGCCTCCTTTCTGTTAGAATTATCACAGCCTTTCAATCCACGAATAATATCTCAAATGCCTCCTTTCTTTTAGGATTATCACGGGCTTTTAGGACACAAATAACATCCCAATTGCCACCTTTCTGTTGGAATTATGACGGGTTTTTAGAACACGCATAATACCCCAAATGCCTCCTTTCTGTTGGAATTATGACGGGTTTTTAAAACACGCATAATACCCCAAATGCCTCCTTTCTGTTAGAATTATGACGGGTTTTTAGAACACAAGTAACATCTCAAATGCCTCCTTTCTGTTAGAATTATGACGGGTTTTTAGAACACTCATAACATCCCAAATGCCTCCTTTCTGTTAGAATTATGACGGGGTTTCAGAACACGAATAATACCCAAGATGCATCTTTTCTTTTAGAAATATGACGGGCTTTCAAAACACGAATAACATCACAAATGCCTCGTTTCTGTTAGAACTATGACGGGTTTTTAGAACAGGAATAATACTCCAAATGCCTCCGTTCCTTTAGAATTATGGCGGTTTCTACGAACACGAACAATAAACAAAATGCCTTTTTTCCTTTAGAATAATGACGGTCTTTCAGACCACGCATAATACCACAAATGCCTCATTTCTGTTAGAATTATCACGGCCTTTCAATCCACGAATAATACACCAAATGCATCCTTTCTTTTAGGATTCTCACGGGCTTTTGGAACACAAATAACATCCCAAATGCCTCCTTTGTGTTAGCATTATGACGGGTTTTTAGAACACAAATAACATCGCAAATGCCTCCTTTCTGTTAGAATTATGATGGGTTTTTAGGACACGCATAATACCCCAAATGCCTCCCTTCTGTTAGAATTATGGCGCCTCTCAGACCACGCATAATACCCCAAATACCTCGTT
>JAOYNN010323147.1:0-10011 GCA_025770095.1 Goniobranchus kuniei
TCTCTCTCTCTCTCTCTCTCTCTCTTCCGTTCTCTCTCACTCATACTCTCTCTCTCTCTCTCTCTCTCTCTCTCTCTCTCTCTCTCTCTTTCCCTCTCTCTGTCACTCTTTCTCTTCTCCTCTCTCTCCCATTCACAGCCCACCCCCTCTCTCTCTCTCCCTCTCTCTCTTTCAGTCTAACTTTTGCAACCAACGAATCGTATAAAATGGATGTATCACATTAACAAGAGAGATAACTCAGGCTATTATATCTTTTTCTGTTCTCAATACCCCCAGACACTACGTGATATCAAGATGCTGACAAGCTTCATCGCTGTGCTTTGTTTGGCCACTGCCATGTCCGCTCCGACCACTACAAATAATCATGGTAAGTTAGAGGCTGCACATTTAGTAAATGAAAGAAATGAAAGAAAAAATTAACACAAGCCATTTTACATCACCATAACAACAAAGATACCTTCAAAATGAAAATGTAATAAAACAAGTCCATTCCATAAACGTGAAAAAAACCATTTGGCATTTTACCAACTGGAATGCCAAGATGAATTAACTTCCCCCCACCCCCATAAAAACAACAAAACACAACATCAAGCAATAAACAAAAAAAACAAAAACAAACCCAAACAAAGCCAGCAAACGACAACAACAACAACAACAAAACAACAAACAAATAAAAATAACAAAATAAAAACAAAAACAACCCAAAACAACAAAAACAACAAAAACAACAAAAATATACCGATAAACAGATAAACAATTCTGAAAAAAAACTACAACAAAACAAAACGAATTCGTTGATATGTCGCACAATCAGTGCATGGAATATAGTCTTACGTTCGAAAGAAAAAATGCTAAATCCTTGACTGATCGCAATATCTCTTAAGATTATGAGTTGTTTAACGTGAGATATCTATTTGACTAGAAACATTTTTTAACATGTGTACTGCTTACCATTCCACAGAAAAATTAACATATTTTGCACAACATGTAATTATAATTATGTATACTTCTAATATGTGTTATTACAGAAAGACCAGGGCATTTAAAGGCACATGCTTAGTCAGCACTTAACTGATATTGTATTGTATTGTATACAAAAACAAACAAATATGTACAGTAACAAAACATGAGATTTTGATTTGTTTTGTTAGCCATCCACTTGAAATTAAAGCAACAAATAAATCACAAAATGCATACAAAAAGTAAACACAGCTATAGAAAAAAAATCAATTTCCTTTCTCTAGAAAATCGAAAAAATAAACAACAAAAAAAAAACAAAAGCAAAAACAAAAACAAAAACAAAAAACAAACAAACAAATGCAAAACAAAACACAACTTAAAAAGAACACAGCAAAAGGCAAAAAAACAAACAAACAAACAAACCCAACCAAAAACCAAAATATGTGTTATTACAGAAAGACCAGGGCATTTAAAGGCACATGCCTAGTCGGCACTTAACTGATATTGTATTGTATTGTATAAAAAAACAAACCCAAACAAACAAGTACAATAACAAAACATGAGATTTTGATTTATTTTGTTAACTATCCACTTGAAATGAAAGCAACAAATAAATCACAAAATGCATACAAAAAGTAAACACAGCTATACAAAAACAAAACAACACACAAGTAAAATAATAAAACATGAGATTTTCATTTATTTTGTTAGCTTTCAGCTTTAAATGAAAGCAATAAACAAACAGCAAAATACATAAAAAAGTAAACACAGCTATAGAAAAACAAAATCAGTCCTTTCCCTTGTCTTCACCGCAGTCTTTGCAAAAGATATAAAAGATTAATAAATTTAGATTATCATCCAAATTGATTTTTTGAAAAATTCATTTAAATACAACTTAATGATAGAATCAAATCTGCAGCGACAACGCAACAGGAAATTAAACCACGAGCACAAGAGTAAAAAAAAAAAAAGAAGCACAACCCCCGAAACAGCAATGATCCAAGCAATATAACAGTACATAAACACACAGACGACAAAAAAAAAAGAAGAAAGTAAGAAAAAAAAAAGACTAAAAAAAACAAAAACAAAACAAAACAAACAAACAACAACCAAAAAACCGCCCCCAAAGAATAGATTACTAACAACTTGAAATGAGTTCTACGACAATGAGTGGGTCAAAATCTAATTGTACTACTTTTTTCTCAAAGACATCAAGAGAAGAATTTTATTTATTGTGATTTAAATGATTACTTTATTGACGTACTGATTGAATGGTGGATCAATGCATATTAATGATTCAATGGAGTATGATACGAAAGGCTAAGGAATTTCTTCGTGTCGGTAATATACAGCAAAACAAAACAAAACCCAAATCCAACACAACTTTTTTCAATTGCAATAATTCATGGTGATCCCTGCTTATTACTGTCATTCAGAAACCCTCCGAAATCTGGTCGACCCCTCTCCGGAATTGCTCAATCGTCTGAACCAAGTCAGTAGCGCTCTTACGGGCACCTCTTCCCTCGCTGCCTCCTCTCCTGAAGCCAGTCTGGGAAGAGAAATGGCTGATCTGAATCTCATGAATGGCCTTAACAATATTATCTTGCGAATTTTGAAAGGTCTTTTCGAGAGATTGACCCCAGAAACGCCGACCCAATCCGGCCCCGCTGACCCATCTGGCAACGATATCTTCAACACAGGGCCTTCTGCAGGTACCGGAAGTGGTGTCAATCCATCAACCCCTGTAAGGACACCGAGTTTCTTCAATCCCCTGCTCAGACTTTTCTTTCCAGGTAGTAGTGGCCCCTTCAACATGTTCTATTCTTCCATGATGTCTGAACTCTTGGATGGATTTGGAGAATTTATGTAAAACAATTTTAGCCACCATCTGTAAAGTACGTATTGTATTCCTCACTAGAAACTTTCTCTTTCAAGTGTACAACTGTACTTTGCTTGACAAACACATTGTAACATACGACTACCGATATTTAAATGATATGTACATATATATTTCAAATTCATCACATTCGTCATTCTGATAAGTTAATTTGCATTACAAGGTTATCTCCCTTTAATTCGATAAAATTTATCGTGTGGATTTGTAGGTTTATTTTCAGAGCCAACGTTCGTTATAGATTATGTGATGGTTGTGATAGGTTATTATGATTAATTAGTGCCTTTTTGCTAGATAGTGGTATTTAAGTTGTCTTTTTGTATGCTCATTTTGGGAGCACGAAAGTACTTTTAAGCCTCAGAATCTCATACAGTGTTTGCAACATAAAATTATGTACCTGTATTGACTGATCCTGTTTGATTGGCTGTTTTCAGGGTATATATTTTTCTTTACCAATTGGTCTCTAAAACAAATAATTATAAACATAACTGCAATGGCTCACTAAAAATCTTTGCCAAAGTTCTAATTAATGTTGATCCCAAAAAGAAAGACACTGCAGAAAATCTTTCTTCATACATTTTTTAATGTATTGGCGTCCGTATATTGGCACTTGTATTTACTTGTAAAACTATATTCTCATTCCCTATTTCGTAACGGCCTTCATTCTGAAATGCATTCCTGTCTTGCAAATAAAACATCGTGGGCATTGGTGGCTAAGTGTGATGACATCACGGCACGAGTGGAGAGTCAAGAGGCATTCACCATGGTCAGTAAAAGCGTGCATGACCGCATGGGTTCAAGCCTCGTTGGTGAGTGGTCGGGCTCCAAACCTCAAGTCATCGGAGTTGGTCCTTGGGTAAGGAACCTTACTTCGCTTAGCTCACTCGACTCAGAACCGAGTGAATACCTGGCCATTCAGACAGCGCTGTCTCTGTCTGAAAAAAATGTATTCGCGCCTGAATGTTCAGGGTTGCTGTTGGTCAGGGGATTAAATTGTCATTTTAAAGCACCGTGAGCTTGGTTATGCATGTGGAAAGTGCGCTATATCAATGTCTTCTTGACTTTTTACTTAATTTTGTTTGAGTGGTATTTTAGGGCTCTTTTCATATCTATCAGATCATCTCACCGCCCATGGAAAAAAAAGCAGCGAATGGCTGGTCAAAAGTAGAAGAGAAACAGAAGTCGTAGCAGGGATGATAGAAGCAGGAAAGGGAAAGAGGATAAGACATAAAGGCAAGGATAAAGGTGCTACACAAGTCGTCTCTTTCGACATGCTGATAGCTGTAGCTGTCAATAAGCCTATTCTTTATTATCTCCGACCGGATGTCTCTGGAAACCCACGTAGAAAAAAAAACATTGTTAAAGAAATCAATTATGTAAAACAAAACATTACACAACCAAACTGAAAATGAACAGGGCCCTAAAAAGAAAGCTGAAATGAACCGTGAAGAAATGTGCACTATTGTTGAACATGTTGAAAGTTGGGATGTTTTGGGTAAACATGATGACTTGATATGTAATTCCAAAATTGCAGAAATTTTCATTCATCTACAATGCGAATCTTTTAAGATTGCAAACAATACAAACATAAATGAAAGAAAAAGATATTTTAAACACCTGTTGTTGGTACAGCTTTAATGCCATTTGAAACACAACGCTTGAAATCGATTAAATTAATAGATTTTACTATACCCCTTTGCTAAAAAGTTTGTCTCGCTTTCTGGTGCGTTTTGTGTACCATTGGCAGCCTGTTCCTTCACTAAACTAGGGATATTGTGCAAGTAGCGTAACAGATGTTTAATGAAGGCCCTCAAGGATTCTGAGTTGCTTGTTCAAATTCTTAAGATTTATTTCTGTATTGACACATTGCTTGATATTCCCAACAACAATCTGCTGTAAGTATCGTTAGCAAGTCATTATACGAGTATAAACAGCATAATCTCAACTTCTCTATCTTTTATTCAATCTTTTAATTGGCCATGCGCACACTTTTAAATCGCTTTGGAAATATGCCTAATTCGAACCAATGTTCTTCTTAGTTTGGTTTATTCCCTTTATGTGTCGGTATAGCCAATCTTCTTCTCTTACCTGGTTGTGTCAGATGTAGCGCTCTCTTGCCAATGTTCTCTTACTGAGCATGCCTGAACCAATCTAGGCTCTCTGTGTTTCGAATCTGCATACCGGAGTATTCTCCCTGATGTGCGCATAAGCGTCTCATCATATCCATTTGTTAATCGTATTGTGCGTAGAATTTTCTGTCGCACTACCTTTATGGATATCCACATCTTTCATAAATTATAATACCAACTGTCTCGTTTAGCGCTCAGCATTATGAGAACAGTTCTTAGACTGGTCGGCCCGGTGTCAGTATCCTGCGACTGGTTTAGTCATTCGAGCTGTGCGATACCTTATGGCCCATGAGTGACAGCACATAAACATGTCTAAATAGCACCGTCGCTAATATAACCTACGATGTTGAAAAGTGACGTTAAACCCACAAATAAATTACTATAGTGCATTTCAAAATTCAAAGTCACGTATTGAGGCCTATATCTTCAAAACTAAACATCAGATGGAACTGAAATTTTGTGTATGAGTCTGGAATGATCATGACTAAATGAAAATGCTATTTTCAAATTTTTATCAAGTGTAATTAACGATTTGTATATTAGAGCTATATGAAATACTCAAAATGTTTGAATGTACAATATTTTTATGATTCACATTAAAACAATCCCATTCATTTGCACATCCAATGAAACCAAAAGAAACATGTTAGAATAAAAGTATAGAACTTGATTTTCTTTTGGATCTAGAGTAGCATATGCTTCGACTTATTCAATTTAGGCGAAAGAACATGATGTAAATCTAGATCTATCATAAAAGCTTCCTATTAAATTGAGATAAAAGTGCGTCTAGTTTTCTAAACCAACTCTCAAACCCAAACGAGTTGCCTAGTTTTGAGTTGTGTCAAAATTGTTTACTGTATAACATTGAAATGTTGAAATTCTGTCAGCTCGACATTTTTAATATAGTATAGGACAAATAAACAAATTTCTCAAATAAAGCCGATTTTGAGCTGGAAAAATCATTTTGGTTTGGTCATGGACATTGAACCACCACACAAAGTTTCAGAACGATTAAAAAGAGGGTTTGGGAGATATAATCGTTTCTCTGTGGCTCTAAATTTTGAAACAGACAAAAGCTAACCTCTCTGGTACTCTGGTTACTTCATCCAATACCATAGTTCTAAAGCGTCACTGTCGTCAAATGCATTTCAGAATGCGCAAAATTACTTCAATGTAACTCTATTTGGCCATCTCTATAATATTTATGCATTTCTCCTAAAATAGTGCAAGACAATGAGAATACGCGAGTTACGGATATTGATTATCATTGAAACATAACTTTATTCTAATGGCTCATCATTGATGTACTGAAACATTCATTCATGCGAGTAATAATTTAATAAACCCCAACATTCACTTGTTCTTTAGCCAACATCACTGATTCATTTCTTATTCACTGTATCGTTCTGGCTTTCACGCAGCAATACACGCGCCTATTCATTCAACCAAGTCGCATCGTTCGTCTCATATTCTCATAGTCATACTGAAAGATATTGTTATATATTTGATTGAATTGTCCATTCTTGGGTTGCCTATCAGAATTGTCTTTCATTCAGTAAAAGAAAATTACACGAAGAAAATATTCGATGGAAATATTAATGCAATCAAATTATACGGTCACCATTATTTTTTAGATAGAGTATATTTTTTAGATAGAGTATATTTTTTAGATACTACACTAACATCAGCAGATAGCAATGCTTTTGAGAAAAAGCACTACAGTAAAAGAAAAAGTGTATGAAATTTGTATAATGTATAATTCTCCAAATGAAGCTACCGTTCCATGTGCTTTTCAGATTCTTTGGGTAGATCTTTATTTAAAAGTTCCCAGAGCATTACTTAATTGAAAAATGCTTTGAAATCCTCCTTGGGAAATCACGAATGTTTCTATTCTCTCAAAAGAATTGCTTAGCCGGCAGATACATATATTCCACTACGCGCATATATTTTAGCTTCATTACTCCATTACTCAAAATTTGTTTTGACACGTTATGATCAATGGCAGTGATACACATTTTTGATATTTACTTAAAATCGATTCTTAAAAATAAAAGCCTTTTATCAATAAAATTATGATGACGGCTAAATTCATCATTAAGCAATATTATGACTTGTTAGACTTACAGCAACTCAGTGTACATAAAATGGCTTAACAAAATAAATTTCTGAGCACATATAATTATTTAATTTCATTCATTCATTCATTCATTCATTCATTCATTCATTCATTCATACATTCGTTAATTTTTTCCTTCATTCCCTCCCTTCTTCTGTCACTGATTTATTAATTTACCCATTTTTTCTTAACTTAATTTCATTCATGTATTTGTATTATATTCATTAATGTTTTCACCTATTTATTCATTTATTCATTCGTTCCTCCATCCTTACTCCTCCCTTCCTTCATACCTTCATTCATTCTATCGTTCTTCGCACCTTGCCAACCAAAACAGTATGATCAAAACATCATTCCGAGCCTGGACAACAAGGAAACTCAAAAGGAAGAAGACCAACCATTGTTCAACCATCTCCACTGAACACTGATGTCTTTGATCAGTGACTATTCTTTTCTTTTTTCTTAAAAAACAAAACAAACAAAAAACTAATTTGTCTGTGAGAGACATCGGGTTGCAGCAAGGTCGTTTATATATAGTATAATTCGCTGCACTTCTTAAACAGGAAATTATACACGACAACATTTACATGAGCTAGCCGTCTTACCTCTTAATTCGTATACGTTATGCCTTGGGCACTTTCTCTTTTTTAAGGGAATAATGATTCAAAGTATACATCGTACCTGTACACTTATGTATTTTAATTAGTGATATATTTGTCTGTCCTCTTTAGGACAATTTTGGACATGGATTAATGGAACCCTAACTTCGAAAAACACGAAATGAAAGCTGTTCTATCACTAGATCAAAGGAATGCAAATTGCACAACAATATAAGTCACCTAATTAAACAGCTACAGGCTATCGGGAAAGTCATGAAAAAGATGTAGAAACAAAATTTAATGATCAGGAAACAGCAATGCAAGAAGCAGAAGCCAGAACATGCATTAAATCACTTTCTTATCCTTACCAAAAACTGAACCCGAACTAAACCAAATATCCAATTTCACAAAGCATACTATTTCACAAACAGCTCCTTATTCTTATTTCCTGTCTCTTTATAATTGGTTTTATTGTACGTTTAAAACCAGCCAACAAACAAAGAAGTGTACAGTTTTATTATGCAACTGCATGCCCATGATCGCTGCCGCCTGTATTGTGTTTTGTTCCTTGTCTTTCTTTCAATACCATTGACACCCACAACTTTCCACTGTCTGCAGGGAAAAAGACCTACATATTATTTACACGTCCTTTGTCTTGTGAAAGGCGTCTAAAACCGGGGATGAAGTTACACTAAAGATGGGATGACGGACGACTTGCCCATGAAAAATTGCCGGTAGATTACGGCGACGAATCTGTACCGAGACGTCGAACGTGGAAGAAAGCGAGATAATGATGTATTCGAGTTGTGACCGGATGTCCTAACATTACGCGCAGGGCATCAGTTAGCTACTTATCCTTGAGTGACGTATAAAGTCGTGCTTTTTTGTCAATAGAAACCCAGTAAAGAAAAAACTAGGAAGAAAAGAAAAGGAAAAGAAAGAAAATTAATGGTTTCGGTGGAAATTTTACATAATAAGCTGTAGACGTTGACAGGTAGAGACGTTGAACGTGCAAAGAGGCGAGTAACCACAAGGGCTGCCATTTTCAGACACTTGATAATCAGAGTGGGCATTGTTTCCAGGAAAATAAAAAAAAAATTGGCTTGCTGCAACTTACACATCAAAACTGTTTGAATTACTTTCCGCTGTGCATCAAATTTCAGGATGTGTCGAAAGAAAAAAAACCAACCAAGAAATGTGAAATTTTATGTAATCACTCCTTCCCACCTCCATTTTCGTTGATTGCTGACTAAATTCACAACATGCTGAATCTAACGAGTCAGGTGAATAGATAGTGACAATTATTTTGCTTTCGCTACATCAGTCACGAGCTTTGGCGAACTATGAGCTGACAGCTGGCAAAGTGTCTTGTCGGAATACTCTGACGTAACCGTGATGTCAATTAACAGTGTATCTTCTTCTTCTTCTTCTTCTTCTTCTTCTTCTTCTTCTTCTTCTTCTTCTTCTTCTTCTTCTTCTTCTTCTTCTTCAAACAATCTGACTGACTCAGTAAAACCAAGTATAACTGTCGAAGCGCATTAAAAAAAAAAATGAGTTCAAGAATATGATGTCTAGTAACTTGACTTCAGGGTAATCTGGCAGAGAAACCGTTTGATTTGGTACATATTAATTGGTATGTCAATTAGGTTATTTATGCCTTTTGAGGAGTGTTGTAGACTTAATTCTAGCCCTTTTTTCTTCTAGGGGATCCATCCTAGTTTACTCATAGTTGTAGATGTACTACCTGGAGTGTAATTGTAGTTGCTTGTTACAAAGGTGCTGCATTCTTTTGGATTTCTTCTCGGTTTTCTTTTCGTTTGATGGTGTGAGGGTCCCAGACAGTGCATCCATATTCTATGATAGGCTTAACAAATGCATTAACACATTTTTCTTTGATTGATTTAGGGCAATTGGTTAAGTTTCGTCTTAAGAATGCCAGTGTTGAGCTTGCCTTTTTGCAGGCAACATTATTTTGGTCTTTCCAGTTTAGCTCACTGTCTATGGTTATACATAAGTATTTAGCACTTTCAGTTTCACTCAGAACCTCGTTATGTATCTTATATTCATGTTTTATTGGTTTATGTTTTCTGATGATGGTCATAATCTGGCATTTCTTTGGATGGAATTCCATCTGCTTTTTACTCTCCCACTCTTGTAGGGTGTCTAGGTCTCTTTGCAATGTTTTGCATTCATCTGATGTTTTTATTTCTCTGTACAGTAAAATATCATCTGCAAGTAATCTAATGGTGGTATTAGGTGAGAGGTTTTGATCAATATCATTTATGTAGATCAAGAAGAAGAGTGGTCCTAGTA
>JAOYNN010323258.1:0-10010 GCA_025770095.1 Goniobranchus kuniei
GTAGTAGTAGTAGTAGTAGTAGTAGTAGTAGTAGTAGTAGTAGTAGTAGTTGTAGTAGTAGTAGAAGAAGAAGAAGAAGAAGAAGAAGAAGAAGAAGAAGAAGAAGAAGAAGAAGAAGAGGGATGATGATGATGATGATGAGATACGTGACGTAGTGATGCAATATTGAAAGAAAAATCAGTTTGCACTGCATGATGAGATGCAACTGAACGGTACACATATTATTATTTATATTTCACAAAAGTTAATTGTTTGATTCAGTGGATGCTCCAATTTTAAACATCAAAATAATCACCCAATTGGTGTGTCTTTTCTTCAAGAAGAAAAGGGATTTTGAATCCCAATCATAGTGATCTCAAACAGAGAACAGAATACATGTATTACTAGTATCCTTAGGTCCCTTTTCAAAGCTGACCTATGGATTATTTACTTTGTGAGGTCACACATATTTTTAATCTCCTAAATATACTGAAATTCAATTCAATTCAAACTACACCTTCGTTTGAGTTGAAGAGGGTTTCAAAGCTTTTGTTAGGTGATATTGTGATTTTTATTTAGTTGGTTTGCAAATACTGCACCGGACTGGCTTTGGAACAATTGAAACAGCCATGATAAGCAGAGTGAGTGTTTCAATAAAATAATTCATAAAATGTACATTAAAAGTTTGTGTTGTAATGAACAGGTCGCAAAACACCTAATATCTTCCACATAGGTAATTGGTATTGCGATTCCATATGCATGTACAAACCAAAAATTAAGAGAAAATTTGACTCAAGAACTGTACACTTAAAGTCGTGTTACTGAATCTTCCCATTGACACGCCCACCCCCATTTCTAACTCTCGTATTTAACTATCTCTTTCTCTCATTTATTCTCTCATTCATGAATTGCCTACACATCTCTAATTCATCCCTTATTCCATTTCTCTTTCACACCCTTGAGTAAAGATAATTACAAAGTCAGTACAATGGGAAATGCCTAGTAAACTGAACACCGTGTTGAACGCCGTACAATGACATTTGTGACACATTTAGCTGTCATAAAAAATAAAACTAAAGAAAATCATAAATCGTAGCTTCCCCATCTATCCATCCTTTCCAGTTTCATACTTTTATGGGAGCATAAGCAAGATTAGAATGTTCAAGGCGTTTTGTCGGAGTAGGTAAGCAAACCCCTTCTGCCCACAATGTACGCAAATGCCTTCATCACAAGAAAAAAGGCATTTTGGCGGAGTGTTCCTAAGCTTTCTGGTAGCCGGGAAGGTGTTTTGTCGGAGTAACGGTGTTTTGTCAGTGGATGGGCAGTCTCATTATTGAAGAAGGCGTTTTAAAAAATAATAATTTGCAAATAATTCAAATTTTATCAAAGTTTGAAAATTGAAATTTTGTCAGAAGATGCACATTATACATCTGTACTGATTTATCAAATAAAACTTTCTCGGGCCAAAAGTGAAAAAGGCGTTTTGTCAGAGCACGTTAGTATACTCGTGTATGGTATGGATGGCTTACAATGCTAGTGGACTTGTAGGCCCTTTTTGATTTGAGGACGAGGAAGGAAATCACCAAAGGGTCACAAAATAGCGCTATAATTCAGTGCTACAGAAGTCTTGGGAAGAACTTGAGTGTAGAGGAATCAGCAACCAACGCGTGTAAACAATGATCAATACAGCTTTTGTTTTCTTGAAAAGTGTATTCAGTATGCCTTTATTCACT
Organism: Goniobranchus kuniei; assembly: GCA_025770095.1. NCBI lineage: Eukaryota > Metazoa > Mollusca > Gastropoda > Nudibranchia > Chromodorididae > Goniobranchus > Goniobranchus kuniei. The sequence continues at coordinate 1,713 of JAOYNN010323258.1, forward strand.
TCCTTTTTATTGCTTTACACATTTTCAAAGTCTAAAAAGTCATACTTTCATTTCGTTTCTGTTTGAATTTTGCACAGTTTCTTGACGCATATTTAAATTTTGGCATCGATTTAAAAACAGGCCACATTTCTTTTTGTGCCACCATTTCCACATTTTTATGAAAATGTTTACGAAACTTTCCCAAACGTTTTGGCCATATATATCATTGATTGTTTCAAATTTTCGCTGCTGTAGCTGCCTTTAAGCGAAGTTATAGAGACTTTGCAAAGAGCTTTTTTTTTGTGTGTGTCACCCTATAACTTGCTTTAAATTGATAAAAGGGTGATTCCACACCAGTTATTGCAATCTCTCAGTGAACCCTTTTTTTGTATTTTAATGATTGTTTCTTCTGTCCAATCCTATGGAACTTTCTTACCTTTCCATATGTCAGTAAAAATTGGTTCGAGTACCTTTGCTGCAAGGTGAGGGTCTGTTTTGAACATTTCTGCATTTAGGTTATCTTGACCAGGAGCTTTTCTATCTTTAAGTGTATTTATAGCGCAGCAATAATTTCTTCCTTGGTTGGTGGTTCAACATTATATCTACCTCAGTTGTTGGTAGAAGTCTATTTAGTACTTCACTAAAGTGCTCTGCCCACAGTGCAGCTTGCTCTTTTACCTCTGTTGTGTGGAGGTTTCCTTACTTGCACATTTGCAGATCCCCTGTATTTACCGCACTCTAATTAAGTGATCTTGTATAGTTTTCCCTGTTCTTGTTTCTGGGCTGCTTCCTCTGCATTCTTCGCCAAATCATTTACAAAGGTGCTCTTGTCTGCTTTCATTCTTTGTTTCACTTCCTGGTTGATTGTCTTGTCTGATTTTGTGTCTATCAGCTTCCATATGTTTATGCTTTTTTCAATTAACTTCCATGTTTCGTCTGTGATCCCGTCTTTTCTTTTCCCAGTTTTGATTCTGGGACACTTATTGGCTGCCTTTATATAATTGTTTGTAATGCTGTACCATCTCGTATCGATTTCAGCCATGTCATGGGATTTGTTACTTTCAATGCCAGTTAATTTTCGAAAACTGTTCTTGAGCTGAATTATGAAGTTGTTCCTTACTTTCGGGTCTTTGAGTTTCTCCCTGTCAAATTGAGGTCTTTGTGTGGGAAAAGCGTCCCTCCGATAACAAGATCATAGTTACCGCAAAATTCAGCTTGTCACTATTTTCGTTCATGTCACCACAACCTTCTGTTCCCACAACTCTCTCCAGATTAGTGTTATCCTGTCCAATTTTGGCATTCATATCTCTTATTACAATTTTCATATCATGCTTTGGTATGGTTTCCATTTCAGCCTGCAGTTGTTCATAAAATTGGTTCTTGGTTTCTTCATCACTGCCATTGGTTAGACTGGAACACTGGATTATGGTAACATTAACTTGTCTTCCTCTGAGTCTGATTTTGAGTATTCTGTTGTTGATAGCTTTCCATTGATCAAGACTGTCTTCTATACCTTTTTTTAAGATTATAGCAACTACTTTTCTGTGTTGGTTATCATTTCTTCCTGAGAATAAAACAGTTTCTTCACTGTTCGTTTTGATTCTGCGTGATTCTGTCCATCTGCTCTCACTCACTAATACCAAGAATATCTATTTGATATCTTCTCATTTCAGCAATAATTTGTGCTAATTTCCATGGGTGCCAGATCGCCAGCTATGGCCGGCATGCCAGCTAATCTTAGTTACACCAAAAGTCTTGCCGGCCAACTGACGGCTTAATATAAAACAACAACAATAACAAATAAAAAAAAACAAAACAATAACGAAACCTAACAATCTGAAAACTATCTGTAATCCATCAGGACTAACAATATCCGTCCTTTAGTCTGTTAGGGCGCGGATACAGAGGCGACAGAATAAGTTCAGCATTATCAGTGACATACTCACTAGACGCCTATCTTACCGAAGGTAGGACGTAGAGGAGGCATTTTTTCGGCACGTATAGATCTAGATTGATGCGTTGGCTAGATCTAGATGGAGGTTTAATTTTTATCTCTTTTAATACTTCACAAAATCAAATTTTGCTCGGGCGCTGACTAGAATTTGGGTCACTGATTTCAAAAATCAGATCGGATTTTGTCTTCAAAGCTCCCTTTTTGAGAAAATGGTCAGTTAAAAAGCCCCCAGTCCAGCCCTATGACGTCACACATGAGGTGACGACTGACTGGCGAGACATTTTCGGTGAGTAGGAATGACAAATTCCTTCTGATAAAATAAGCTCACACCGAAACTGCCGATAGGCGCTGATTGTAGGCCATGTCTCTGTGCTGTTCTAGAAATGATAGGCTGTAGCTTGATTCTTATAACTTACGGCACTTTAAATGGTTAGGTGACCGAATTCGGTCGCCTCTGTCTTCTCGCCCTTAGATATAACTAAACTATGTTTTTTGGACCAGCGTCAAAGACAGAGCTTACAATTTTCCATATCTTTACGAAAATCCGTATACTCTTAAAGTTTGTATTTTGCCACCCACCATAGTAAATCAGTCCGTAATGGGAACAAGTGTGTCAATGCAAGGCCAACAGACAACCCATGTTTCCTTCACGGTTTGCCATAATGTAATACCGTTTCTTACTTCATGCATTTTATTTTACAATGAGTATGAGACGTTAGGAGAGAGAGAGAGACTTTCGTATAACGATAAAGCGAGAGAGAGATAGAGATACATACCGTCTTATGACGATAACCCACATAGAGGGGGGGGGACTTAAAGACGTTGGACACCTCATGCTGTTTTGTTTTGTTTTTTGTTTTCGTTAAGACGTGTATACCTTTACCTTGCATTATAATTATTGCTAACCTAGCAAAGCTTAAGTACAATATTTAATACCGTAGTGCATGTCCCGTTCTAGATATGAAGTAATTTTTTTTTTAATTTACCGCAGTTATTAATAGATGGAAGCTGTGAATGTGTGTGGTCAACTGTGTGTGTACACCAATGTGCTTAGGAGAGAGTGAGGGACAGAGAGTGCCTGTAAGTGTTTGTGTTAGAAATTGTGTATGCAGGAGTGAGGGTGTTGCAGATTGTGTGTGTATGTATGAGTGAGTGAGGGTGATACAGATCACGTTGGTATGAGTGAGTGTATTGGAGACCAAGTTTGTAAGAGTATTGAAGATCGTGCGTGTATAAGTGAATGAGAATGTTGGAGATAGTGTGTGTGTGAGTGACGGCATTAGAGATCGTGTAGGCTCGAATGACGGTGTCGGAAAACGTGCGTGTATGACTATGAATGGAGTGGGGTTATTACAGATTGTGTGGGTATGAGTGAGGGTGTTGGAAATCGTGTGTGTATGAGTGAATGAGTGAGAGTATTATAAAAGATTTTTTGGGTTTGAGTGAGTGAATGGTGGGTATAAGACATAGTGTGGGCATGAGTAAGTGAGGATATTGGAGATCATGTATATGTAAATGAGTGAGTGAGAGTGAGGTCGTTTGTGTATGATCTGAGTGGGTGAAACTATCAGAACTTGTGCAGAGGCAAGTGAGGGAGGGTGTTGGAGATTATGTGTGCATGGATGAGTGAGGGAATCAGAGATTTTGTGTGTGTATGGGTGTGAGTGAGGGTGTTGTAGATTGTGTTTATAATGGTTAAGGTGTTATAGAGTGTGTGCATATAAATGAGTGAATGAGTGAAGGTATTGACGATTGTGTGCGTGTGTATAATTGAGAGAGTAAGATTGTGTGTATGGGTGAAATGGATATTTCACTGCTCTAGACACCGCAACATTTTCATGACAAACTGCAACTAACACAATCTCCTATGGCGTTGGGAAAACAGAGATGAACTCAAAGATGAACGAAAAGGAAAATTGTGTCATTTAATGTGAACGAATCTAGCATTGGAGTGTAACCCAGGGCCATATTATTTGACACATTATTATGGATTTTATGCTTGTTTGACACATTTTTACAAATTCAGTTTTAGTATCATGGTCGATCGTTAGGCTTGCAGGCTTTGTAGTTCTCAGTCCCACCTTGCCCTCAATGACTGATGTCAGTTTTGTCCATGACTGTTTATTGGTTATTCACAGCTAACCTCTATATCTATATGCCATTCCCCTTCCACAACCTGGGGATGCGCCCTGGTGGGGATGGTCGCCCCATCCCATTCAGGACCAGGGTTAGAAGATTATATACTGTATTGTTAATTCCTATTCTATTTAAACACCTCTATTACAACAATTACATTGGCTTCCTATTGAAAAGTGTATTGTCTTTAAAGCAGCATGTATGATTCTAAAATGCTTATCAGGAGAAGCTTCTCCTTATCTCTCAAGGCATGCGATACCTTACAAACCAGGACATCAAAATTTGAGGTCATCCCAAGATGCCACAAAATTGTTAGTTCCAAAAACTAAAACAAAATTTGGTGAAAGATGTTTTTCTCATTTTGGCCCCTCTGTCTGGAATAAGTTGCCGCGTGCTTTGAGAGAATGTAACTCCATCAACTGTTTTAAGAAGGGGCTCTAGACCAAACTTGTTATGTCATAAACCTTACTATACGTGATGCTTTATATGTGTATATTTTTAACAAGTTCAGGGATGTTTATTTACAATGACGTGCATGAGTGTATGGCATGGCCATTTTTTGTTTATTTTGACAGTGAATTTTGATGATTTTTTGTACTCAGTAAAATTTTAAAGTTTTCGGCCATTACTGATTTCTAAATACCTAAAACCGTTATGGTTCTTCTTCTTCCTGATTGCTTGCAAAACACATCTAGTGTATTATCGCAAGGTTGAATTAGATAACGATAATAAAAAGTACGTTTTGTATGAAAGCTGTCGAGCCATAAATTGATTAAAATTCCATGTGATATTCAGATTCAGCACCCTAAAATCTGATTTAAAAATATATATAATCCCAGATTAAAAAAACAAAAAGGGAAATTTTGTTGCGCTGCACTGTGCGGTGGAAATGGGGGAAAGCGAAATAGAGGCCTTCCACAAACATCTAAGTAAAAACTGGTTCCAACGTGCCCGATTACAGAAATAAACCGTGAACTAAATACAGTTCATGTGCGATTAAAAATTGTCTGACAACCGAGAATGAAACTTGTCATGAGAGATACGATGCGTCCCGCACAAATCGAAATGCTAATCCGAGAAAAGTTCTAAACACAAAACTATCGGCTCTCATTTGACAAGATGCTATACAGTGGAATGTCAAGTAGCGTACCACAATAAAAACAAATTTCAATAATAATTTCAGACATTTTCGATGGCTTCCCCACAATTTCGTTTCAAAAGCCATAAATCAGTCTTCGCATGTAAGCGCTAAGTTCAGTAAATAACCCTAAGTGGTTTATCCTATTTCTTAAAGCACCAATTGTCATCGCTTAAATTTCGTCAGAAATAGTTCTTTAATATGTACCTAGTCCCATACTGGAGACAATGATATTGTTCTTTTCCCCTGTCCACACAAAAGCTAGCGTAGACAATGCTCTGTCACCAACAGGGCTCAAATTACTACTGCGGTGACCCATAGTAATGTCTTTCTTCACGCAAGCGCTTGTTTTGTTGTTGTATCTGCCGGTCGTTGACAGAGCCAACGACAACAAAACCAGGTACGATTGACAGCTTTTTCTCTTGTCAACATTGGCAGTGTGTAAAGAAGAAGACGATCACAAGGATTTGAGCCTAGGAGGGTGAGCCAGGGAGAGAGCATAAAGAGGTTTTTACTCCAAACCAGTAAAATAAAGGTTCAAGGAAGGCAAACGATCGTTAATGATGAACGTAAAACAAAGTTCAATGTCGACACTGTCTGAAAGCTAAAAATGACATTTATATTTATTATTAAGTCTTAGCATTTCATTTAACTTTAGTCGTGTAAGGCAGATTGAACTTGAACTTGAACTTGAACTTGAAGTGTACTGGCTCAGGTCTCTTTGAGTCCTCTTTGCCAGACTGTGTCCTATCTGAACTTCCTTGATCTAAATTGCTGGAGATTGGGCTGTGCTGTGGGGTCATGTAGCATGTTTTGATCTTTCCAATGGCTATCTTATCTGCTTTTGAAGGTGTTTATGTTTGGTGTGCTGATTACTGTTTGTGGCAGGCTATTCCAGATACTGGTCACTCTGACTGAAAAGCTGCATTTTCTCAAGTTGGTTCTAGCCCTGTGCGCAAATAATTTCTTGGAGTGTCCCCTTTCTCTTCTCCGCCTCGTGTGGTATCCTCCCAATTTCAAATATGTTGGTGGTATTTTGGTCGTAGTTCTCACTCAATGATTTATACACTTCAATCATGTCTCCACTATGGAGGCGGTACTTAATTGTTGGTAGTTTAAGTCTTTTAAGTCGCTCTTGATATGGTAAATTTTTAAACCCTGGCAGTTGTTTGTCCTGAGACAATTTTCTAGGTCAGCTGACTGGTTTGTGAACTATAGATTTGATCACAAGATATGTTAATTTTCAACAGATAGTTGAGCTGTCCATGAAGTTATCATTGACTGTGATTTTAAAATGACCCTCTTTTGGGTTTTTTGTTGTTGTTTTTTTTATCTTGTTTTGATTTTCTTTTGGTGGAAGGTGGGGACTTTATTGCCTCAAAGAAAAAGGAGGGATGACACAGAAAGCTTTATTAATTCTGAGTCAAACTAATGTTGGTGTGAAAACTGAGAAAGTTCTATGAGGTCATGAAGGTGCTTTTAGATTTTATTTCTCTTTGTTGACCTTTTATCTTTCATTTGCACCATCAATACTTTTTAATTAGGAATGCCGTTAATTATGAAGTTTGTATCAATTAGTGAAAAATTATATTATTTAATCGTTGATATTCTTCAAATGAATCATGACTTAAGCTGGTCTCTCTGTACATTCTAGATTATCAAGAAAATGAGGAACCTTTTTATTTGGCACAGCAAACTGGCTCATATGAAATTTTAGGTTCATATGCCAACTTCTATTTGAGACAAATGGTTTTGGAAACACCAGTTTATTGGTGTAATGCAGACAACGTTAATAAGTCTCTCAATATTATCGGCTCAAGTAATTGGTAAGGTTGATTCTTGGTTGAATGAAAATTTAATCTCCAAAATCCCTCCTGGCAATTGGATCTATTACTGATAATTCTTCCCATATATGTCATATCTCTTAAAAACATTCAAAGGTTTGAGGATTGCCATGATATTTACTTAAGTGCTTGCTTTTCCAAATTTTTCATGTGCAAACCCATGATCTGTACTCTTATACGCCCAGAATGTTTGGAACGACTTACGTTTTCTGAAAATGGTAATAGGAATGGGGAAATAAGAGATGTTTACTGATACTCTTCTCTGAGGGAAGGGATGTGCCAGTGATAACAATTGACTATCAAAATTTGATTTCCATCCAAAACATAACAGGCTATGTGATCTACTTTAGATTTTCTGAAGCAGATTTTTTTTTTTTAAACCTATACAATCACTATACATTTGTTTATAATGTCAGTCCTGAGTTAATCTAAAAGAGTGTAAAGGTACATGCATTCAAACAAAAATCATGAGTTTATATATCCTTTTCTTGTTTCAGTTTCCAATACTAGTGTATAATATTATAATGTATTTGTGGTTTAGCTCTATGAGTGTCGAGAAGATAATTATACAGGGCGACTCAGAAAGATCCAAACTAGGCATTTCTTTTACAAGTACCAAGAAAATGTATCTGTTTAAACTATACTTTGCATGAATATTGAATATAAAGGTGCTAAGCAAAGTTTCTATGAAATATGTTGAAAAGCGCAAGAGAAAATTGAGATTGTAATTACCAAATCCACAAAAGTGCCAAATTACAAAATTAATATGGAACATCACAATGTGAATCATTGAATTGAAAATAATAAAAAATTAATATAAATGACTCAATTTAAAAACTGAAGGAATATTTAATTAACTAAATCATAGAAATACAAAAATGTTTCAACCGCCATGGAGATATTAACCACAGCAAAGAACAAAGGACAATGTGCTCCAAATGGCCACCATGTCTCTCAAGTCACACTTGAGTTCTTGAACTGAACTTGAACTTGAAGTGTACTGGCTCAAGTCCCTTTGAGTGCTCTTTGCCAGGCTGTGTCTTATCTGTACTTCCCTGATCAAAATTGCTGGAGATCGGGCTGTGTTGTGGAGTCATGTAGCATGTTTTGATCTTTCCAGTGGCTATCTAATCTGCTTTTGAATGTGTTCATGTTTGGTGCACTGATTACTGTTTCAGGCAGGCTGTTCCAGAGACTGGTCACTCTGACTGAAAAGCTGTATTTTCTCAAGTTGGTTCTAGCCCTCT
>JAOYNN010323369.1:0-10009 GCA_025770095.1 Goniobranchus kuniei
CTCTCTCTCTCTCTCTCTCTCTCTCTCTCTCTCTCTCACACACACACGCACACATTCATACACACACTCACTCTCACTCAAAAAGGCCTACACGCCAAAATCGTGCCTAATTATATCATGTCATGACAGCGCACCCTGTATCATTGCATATCTAGAACCAGCAAACATAATATGTACCGGTACACGTGCTAATAATATGTGATGTGGAGCATTATAAACCAGAATCAATGGCATCGAAGATCTGCAAATTTTAACCTAGGGCCTAGTGCTGGGAGGGTGGGCCCACCATGCAAGAGCGTTTTTCTTGACACTATTGTTCTCCGACTTCAATGGTTTTGTTTTCCTTTGATGTCCTTTCACCTCAGTTGGAAATTGCAACCGTGCAAGAGCGCCAGTCAAAGTTGAATAAGTAAGTGACCGCTTATGTTGTAACCGACTTATTACATGAATTCACGATTTTTACTCTATGTTGAGAATTTACTATTTTTTGCTGATATGTATTTTTGGACTTTTGGGAGTAAACTCTTAACCAAAACCACTATAAAATCAGCTGCCACATAGAAACACGAAAAATCTGAAAAATCATCAAAAATCTTTGCCCAGACGATCAGAGTGAAATTGACCAACGAGAATTTCTATGGAACGTATCTTTGACAAGGCTGCCACCTAGGATTTAATTGTTAAAATACTGCTCATTGAATTATACATACATTCATATTGAGAGTGTTAATAACACAATACATTTTTAACAGCAATTTTGATACATGTACTAATAACCTTAGAAATTTATAACATAAAAGAAAACTTGTGGTTCCTCCCATCAAAACACCAGCAGGGGAAAGAACTAACTTTCTCCCACTTTACCGCTATTATCTGGAATGATCTGTCACAATCGTTGAGAGAATCCCAGTCTATAGACACTTCAAAGAAGATTTAGAAACTCATCTTTTAAAAAAGTCTTTTAATATGTGAATATTTTACGATGCCCAGTCCCTAAATATTTTTAGTTGTCTGGTATGTTTTTAAATACACATTATAATGCGTTTTTAAGTGATGACTTATTTTTAATTATTAGAGTTTAGTTCATGAATTGTAATGTGCCTGGAGCTTTTTTATGTAATCAAGATGTGACGTGATACAGATGTTCAATATTATAATTGAGAGTGTTAATAAAAGTATTTTTTATTACAAAAATTATTTTTTTAAAATAAAAGAAGTATTATACATTTATAAATTATACTGTTGGTATTGAAAATAAAACGCACTCTTTAATGTAGCCACATGGATGTATGCTGGCCGCAATGGTCCAAGGACCATTAAATGCAGATTGAAGTGTTGGTAACCAAGCAAGAGCACCAGTCAAATTTTACCTGAGCGGCATTTATCAATTTATCGGCTTCCTCTTGCATGGTAGCAATGTTCACACAGCCGTGACTGGCGCTCTTGCATGGGGTAGCTGGGAGGGTACCTGGGTGTCCCCACAGGTAAGTAATAGGTATTCCGGATAGTGAGTGCAGGTAACGGGTACCCGTCAGTTTTTTGGAATTGGCTTACTTCTTTGAAGTTTCGATCTGCTTTATTTTTCCACTAACCTCTATAGTCCCATCAATTTCTGGCCAACTGGCCCAATTTCCGATATGGTCTCTTTTTCCCCTGAATTTTCTAATTTCTAGTCTTTAGAACTATAATTACAGATATCAATACCACTGGCAAATCACTAGGCCAGTGATTTCTCTTGTTGATTACCGCCGTATCAGTGCCTTATTTGTCTTTTCATCAGTGCATCAATCATCATGTCACAAAAGAAATCTATACTATGGACTGTGTTCGACTGGGGCCCAAGAAATGCGACATGCAAGTTATGCAAAAGTTCTTTAAAACTAGGTTATTCGACCCCCAATCTTTTAAAGCACATCAAGATAAAGCATCCCACAACTTTGGAGAGTGGAGTGATGATTATATGATATTAGACCTCTAGGACCCGTGGCATCCACCAGCAAGAGAGGATAAGCTTGCAAATATGTCCAACCGACATTAGGTGCTGCATTTGACAGGATCATAAAATATATATGTACATGGATCATACCGGAAAAAGATGCTGGATGAGGTCCAGCTTCTGTTAGACGATGCAACGGACATTGTTACCTCGACTGATATCTGGATCTCCAAGAAGACAGAGAGTTATCTTACACTGACAGCACATTTCCCGTCATCGTCAGGATGGAGATCTGTTGTGCTGAGTACTCCTCGAATCAGGATTCCCATACAGGCCAGAGGATTCGAGCAGAGATCAAGACAGCCCTTAACAAATGGGGAATAACCTCTACAGTTTCAAGCCGTATGACTGAAAATGGAGCACACATTGTCAATGCAGCTAAGCTACTTCATGTGCGCCATCTCCCATGCTTTGCTCATATATTAATAATTTGATTGTGAAGGACTCATTAAAAACAATTCTGCAGAAATATGTGCACTTCAGCTCGTGAAGTCAAAGCCATTGTATCCTACCTACTTCCATCATTGTATCAAGGCTTTGGATACTCCACAAGACAAGCAAGGCCGTTACTCATGCCCTCCTTCCAAACTGACAATGGATGTTGAGACCAGTTGGAATTCAACCACGTTCAAGCTTCGTCGTTATGCAGAGCAACATTATCCTGTTTTAGCAGCCCTTTGTTTCTTTTCAAAGGCAGACACGTGCGTTTTGATGAAAACTGGAGACTCCTGAATCTTTTGGACAGGCAACGACAGAAAATGAGACAGTGCTAAAAATGTCAAAAATGGTCCCCGTAGTGAACATGCTTCATAAGAAGTTAGGTGATTTGTCTGCCAAGAACTTTATGATTACCTATGCAGCTGCAGAGTTAGTTTCGGAAAAGCTCCACAGCCTTGCAAGACTTATACTTTGTAGCAGCTTCAACACTTCTTGACCCTTGCTTCAAGTGCCTACCTTTCATTGAGGATTTAACAGTGAGGACTGAAGCACGTTTTTTGGCAAGCAAAAAACGCCATTTTACAAGTTCAAAATAAGGAAGAGGTGGAAGCAGAAAATCCATCCCACGATGAACCTAAACCACAGCGGAAAAAAGCATGCTTACGGGACAGCTTTGACAAACAAGTTGAGGCAGTGAAAAGAAACCCTGTGCCCACAATAACTGGTCCAATAATGGACTTGAGGAGATAATTCGAGATGTCAGTTCTCAAGAGAGGGGAGAAAAATTAACTGCGGAAAAAGAATGAACGATTGTTTGCAGGACAGAGCAGGAAAGCATAGAAACTCCTCAATGTATCAACCACATGGGTTCCAGCTGAAAGGATAATTTCCAAGACAAGTGATCTCACCTCAGCAAAAAGGGAGAGCACAGTTGACAAGCTGATATTTTAAAATAAAAACTGGCATTAATACGAATAGACATCCAGAAGATTTTCAAGTCATTGATTATCATTTGGACAATGCTGTTTCATAATTGCTGCAATATTTCAAAATTGATATAATCCACTATGTGAAGAAAATATTGTGTTATAATGATAATTTTTACTCAGTTACATCCATTGTTACTCATGTAATATTGTTCAAAATAAATATTCTCTGATTTTCTAGTCATTAATCAAGTGCATAATATTATTGTTTTATTATTGCTGCAATATTTCAAAATTGATATGTGCACAATAATGTTTTATAATGGTAATTTTGACTCAGTTACATTCATTGATTCTCAAAATGTTTCGTTGTTTTAAGATTGTTTATGTGATTGCATGTTGCAGTTCGCTGATAAAAAAAAACAAAGAAAAAAAAACTCAGGCAAATGGATTCCAATCCAGGCCACCTTGATGAAGTTGAATGAAACATCTACACTTTTCATATTGTCTAATAACTGTTATCCCGCTTGCTGGTATCAGCAGGTACGGTACTACCTGGGTAGTAAATTGGTTGGGTAATCCCAGCACTAAAGGGCCAAGTTTAGTGACCATGCCATTGACAATGCCACCACCTCTCTCTCTCTCTCTCTCTCTCTCTCTCTCTCTCTCTCTCTCTCTCCCATTGGAATGTGGATATGCATCCAGGACCCAGTGATGATAAGGACATGGAAGGGAAGAGAGTGCAGCCAAGAGATTATTAAGTGACAGCCTGGCGCATGGTTTAGTCCTATAAATAAGAAATAGTCTCAAGATCTAGACGACCAGTTTAACCAATTTCTGGAATGGAAGGTCTCTATCATTCTAAGTTTAGTATCAAGAGTAAATTAGACGTGGCTGACAAACTACAGGACTCTTGGAGTAGGTCAGTAATTTTGCTTGTCTTGCCACCAATATGGAGATGTATTTGTACTACAGTACTAGTGCTCTAAGAACATGCCCTCTAACAACACAGTTCGCCTACCTGCATGGTTTTTCCAGGCGACAATTTGTTCTACATAAATTTGCCCTCTAACAACACGCCCCGGTCTGGCTAACAACATGATTTTGAACAGAAACTTTACTTTTTAAATTGAAAAAAAAAATTTTATTTGCTCATTAGTCTCCCACTTTGTGCGTATCCCATTACATTTTATGTTTTCAGGCTAAACTATACATCTCAGGGTTAATTAGGTGTTGATAGAGATGTACACATACCCTCCAGATGGAAAGGTGTCATTCTGCACATGTGGACAAAGCAAACATTGTTGCTGTTCAGCTGAGTAGGCTGTTAACAAAAGCCATCCTGTACCCACCATGCACATGCCAGATGGAAAGGTGCTTCAGCCTCGCTTTCTGCCCACTTAGACAAAGAAAACAATGGCAATGTCCAGCTGGGCAGGCCATCATCAAAACACATGGCTCTACTCGCCAGAAAGCAAGGTGTAAAGTGCAGAGGTATGGCGACAGGGAAAACAATGAGTTTACACTAACATGTGTTCTAAGTCGTTCACCTCTTAATGAATGTTACATTCCACAGTCAATAAAATCAGTGACACGCATCTCACCAATATGGTGACGGTGAAGTAGGAGACTTTCCCTGATTGGTTGTGTTCAGTCAGTTTTGAGTGACTGGGCTTTGGCTCCACCCTCACACCTGCAAGGCTACCTAAGCCTTGTTTAGCACTTGGGGATTTGTTGCATGATTGACAGGTTTGGAAAAAATGAGTTCATTAGATTGGATCATGTGCGTAGTCCCTGTAGGCTTGCATTTGATTGGTTGTTAATTAATGAAAGAGTGAGAATGAATTGGTGAGATAAACAGCCTTTGTAAAAATAATCATTCATTGCTTATCACCGGAGGCAACAACATGCATTGAAAAAGAGCTCATTCTTATTAAGCAACATTGGCACCCAAAGGGAATTCTCTTTCACTTGGGGAAAAAGATGGAGATCATCTCAGCTATCGAGAAAGAAGAAAAATCAGGACATAAGCCCACTTTTGCAACTCTCGACTGCCAATTTTGTCTTGATAGATCAACAATCAGCAGACTGTCAAAATGCCGTGAGGAAATAAAATGCCTGGTGGGCAGCGGTAAAAAACAACAAAACAAAACAAAAAACAACAACAAAGAGAAAAAAATCAAAACCCCAAACAACAAAAAACATCAAAGTAATTAAAAGGACTCATCTTAGAGAAGATAACGGATCAAGGGATATTATCTTGGACTTTCAAGTAAATATATAGAATGTATAGAATTTGAATAGTGAAAATAATGACGGTGATAGTTATGATAAAAAATGAATAATGACAATGTTACGAAGTACAATGTACTAGAAATTATAATGATACAACTACAACCACAACAATAAAGCAACAACAAAAACAATAATAATAATAATATTTAGTCGTGATACCTTTACAAAATTGTACTCGGTATTGCCCAAAAGGTGTTGACACCTGAAGACGGCACGTGGCATAGAGGATCTCAAGGTATAGGGCCGTGCATAACATACGCTGATACCGTCGTCCATGCCACACCTGTCTTGCCTGTTGTGGGATAGCCAATTGTAAAAGCTGATTTTGACCAACTCTGCATATTGCCGTTTTTCATATTGCACAATTAAACCCCCTAGATTTATTTTTTATGACCTGGAATAAGTGTATATGATGAGTATTGTATCAAAGATTATGTTAATGCAAAATAAGGAATTTTGAAAATTTTGTGGCATATTCGGTTTTATCAGTGGGCTGACAAGTTGGTGCCTGTAAAAGAAAATTGAATTTTTTAAAAAAAAATTGTTATGCTACTCTCTAATACTATGATAAGCAGGATGTGAGAGGTGACACAAAAGATCCAAACCCGGCGTTTCTTTTACAGGCACCAAGAAAATATATCAATTTAAATCATATTTTGCATGAGAATAGAACATAAAGGTGCTAAGTATTCAAAGTTTCTTTGAAATATGTAAAAAAAAAAATACAAGAGAAAATTAAGAATGTATGTTGTTTGAAATATCATATCTTCTAAACGACACAAGATAACTTTATCAGGGTAAACATATGAAGGATTGACCAAATGAGTTCAAATATTCCTGACCTAAATTAGTGGCTTCATTGCCAACGGCCCTTCTCCCTTGATTTAGATCTAGATCTTTATCAAAACCTTTGAGTCAAGCATTTCATTGTCATTGCCTGAGTCTCATTGATCTAGATCTAGAACAGCAGGATCACAACTTTTTGAAGATGATTTGTCTCTTTCTTCACCTCATCTACCAAAAAATCTGATTCGCAACAACTGATAATATCATTGTGATGTGAGTCAATCGCGTAACAATGTCAACAGTTCAAAAATGGTCCCAGACTTCACAAAGTTGTCGAGTATCAGCCCCCAAAAATTCAGCCAAAAGCAAAATTACATTACAAGGGAAGGGAAATCACTCCTGATAATTGTTGTCTTCATGTTTTTCTGCACTCAATGTTTTAGATCCCTACTGTTTTTGACTTAGTTGAACGTGGCAATGCAAACACATATATCGGAAGTTTCGACTTTACTTGAATATGGCTAAGTAAGGTTAAAATCTTCACCCATCCCACTTTACTAGTCTCTCTGAAATGACACCACAATTTACAATTAATTGCTGTTTGTCTTATAGTTCTTTGATTTCGGTTTCTACTGACATGAAACAATGTAATTTTCATGAAGTATATTGAAGAACTAGGGCAGGAAATATTTCAATTTAAATAATAAGCTTTAATATTGAAATCAATTAACTGAAAGTATGTTTTTTATTTTATTTTATTAGGTTTGATAGTTTTTTATGTTTGTTGAATATTTAAACATTGAACGTCTGGCGATAGATCAGTACGTATTACTGAGCTCCGGCATGTACGAAGACGGCCAATGATAGTGCTCTGTTTTGTTTGCTTAGAAGTTTGCTATTAAATAAAAAAGCTTCACCTCCAGGAAGACAATATCAGAGTTATTTCTGTTAATAACAATGTTACCTCTTTTGTTAATAACTATCTATGTACTGGTGTGTAAAGCACTTAGGGATTGATTTGTTTTGTATTCATTTTAACACTTTGTTACCATTATCGTTTCCTCAAGCTGTTGTCCATCCATTTGTTGTCTTTTACTTTTCTCATCCAGTGTTCTCCTACTTACTTCGTTAATATGTCATAATATTGTTCATATTCTTTTTTCCCCGTTTTTTCCCAGGAGATGACCAGGCACAATCTGGTGCTCAAGGTGGGGGATGGGGTTCATATCTTCATCGCTGGTCTGGTCTGACATGAAATGGAGCAATAGGCCTATATTTATATTATTAAGTTTTATCCCTTTTTTTTTAGATTGTTGATTGTTGTGTTCAAATATGCTTCTGTTCAGCATACGAGAAACACAAATCTCACCAGCATTTTTTTCCAAGTAATAAGACTACAAGCAGAGTTGCCAGTCCTCCTGATGTGGCTGGCAGACAGCTGGAAATTGATGGAATGTTCTGCTCTATAGAAAATGCTAAGGGGAGACCTCATTGTTTTTACAGCAAGGAATATCTAAGCCCAGTATAGCTCAGAGTACATTTTTTTAAATTTTTAAATTTTGAATCATTGCTGAAGCAGGGGCGCTGAACCAGTCGATAGCAATCTACTGGCTAATCTGTAAGTCCTTGACAGTCGATCCCGGGATGACTGTAGGACACACCTGCAAAGTTTTTTGTTGGTCTTTCTATTTGTCTTTATATTTTGACGGGTCGTTTTTCTTGGATTTGGTGTGTGTGTGTTACTTTTTAATTCTTCTTTTGTTTTTGTGAATGTTTCACTGCATTTTGTATCTAAGGTGTATATTAAAGTGAATAATGACGACATGCACACCTGCATAGGTCAGTTTCTTTTAATTTTTGTTTCAGTCTTTCACCAGACTGTAGATCTCTAAAAGCTTGGAATGTAAAAGTAGATCCCTTGTCAATAAAGGTGGGGCACCCTTGGTCTAAAGCCTTTCTCTAGGGTAGGCAACTCTGCTGTTGTAGGCGAGAAAAAAAAAATACTGTGATATTTTTCTCCTTGTTTTTAAATAATTGCAAGAAGCATGGCTGATAGAGAGATAAAGATGTGAAGCTTATTTCCTGTGTCATTGCATATTGCCTTTGTCATTGCATATATTGCGTTTGTCATGTTATAGATTTCAGTGTTGTCAAAATTTATAAAAGGAGAAGAATTTGCTCCATTTTCATTGTTTAACACTCAAACCTCGGGGACGATAAAAATATGGTCCCGCTATAGTTCTAACTGATGCGTGCAGAGACTGCATTTTTACGGTCAACCTTCCAGCTTAAGCCCTCTATGTTGCCTGCGAGGACTGCATTGTTACGAACCAGTCTGACAAAGTGGGCAGTGTGACAATTTCTCTAGTCAATGGTGTTCACATTGATTTAGACAATGGTACCTGCGTTTGCTAATTATATGATGAAATAAGGATACAACTTTTGAATTATGATAATCTTTATAATCTATTATAGTTAAAAAAACAACAAACGAGTTTTTTCATTATTTCAACCGAAGGTCAAACCTATGGAGACGTGGATGTGGCAAGGAAACAATCAACAAACACAGAGAAACGAGCACACGAAGTAGAGGGAAAAATTTTGTTCCTCTGCTATTAACTAACACTAACACTGAATGCATTGTGCTTATAGGATTTATGAGCCCCCACACCTTTCCCATCACCCCAACCCTCACTACCCTTTCCTTGCCACTGCTGACCAGAGACTGAGTGTGCCCGTGGCCAGATTTCACACCTCCATACAAAGAGCCTTTCTACTATCCAGCCTTCCTACGTCGTCCCCAACACAACTTCCTATATATTTAGCCAAGGACAATATTTTCCTCTTACTTATCTCAATCACCACCATACACTTCCCTCTTTCTAACCTCTATTTGACCAACAGGCCTCTCTGGTGTCCCTCATTCCTCCCAACAGGTAGTTTCAAAGTCACACAAGTTAAGAGCTTTCCCTTTGTCTTCACATGCCGTTACTATTCTTATACACTTGTTAACACCCTTTCAATGGGATATCAAAGTCTCTTTGTTGTTGGTTGGTCCAGGGAGATAAAAGCCCCGGATTCCCTTCTGTAGTCATCTCCTCAAGTGTCATTGATCTGTGAAAAAAAGGTGGAAGGTTGGAAAGAGCCATGCCAATCCAGTGATGTGCCCTCTGATTGGTCATTCGAATTTGTACCCAAAAGTGAGAAGGCATTCTGATAGGTTCAGAGACCATTGATGACGAGTGACAACTGTCAATCAGATTTCCTTGGGTGGAGCTTGTGTCATTGGTTTCGATGAACGGTGGCCTCTTGTGCTCGAGTCATATTTTTAGAACTGTATCATCAGAAGTGAATGTTTGGCTGTCAAATTTCTTTTGCTCTTTTGCCCCTTTTTTTTTTAGGAATATTTTTCTCCATGACTTCAGTAAGAGACTTTTTTCATTTCTGACCAAAGTTCTTCTGCTTCTGAGATGTTGCTTAGGGCTTCAAAATTGTTTTGCACAGCTACAGTAATTTTGTCTCTTAACTTTTCATCAGATTTTAGTAGGTCCATTTGAAATGTTGGGTT
>JAOYNN010323480.1:0-10009 GCA_025770095.1 Goniobranchus kuniei
GGGGAGATAGGGGGTGACGATGGCAATTCCTTCAAATTCAAAGAAATTGTATTGCTCACATAGTATTACACAGTGGGTGACAACATAATATGTATATTTGATAGATAATTTAACCCTTAAGTATCTATATTGGTCTGTGAAAAATACAAAACTTTAAAAATAAACAACAAAATAAGCATTAGATCTTATTGAACCTATCTTGCATGAATTGCAGATCCCTCAGTGATTTTCTGGGCATTGTGATCTTTCTGATTAATATCATATCTAAAATGTATTTTCAAAAGTGATAACAAGCAGGAAAAAAAAACAAAACCCAAAAAACAAATACATGTAGTTCTTCATATTATGTTCTCACGCTGCACAGATCTTGTGTACAAGTATTAATTACGCAGGTATCATCGTGAAATTGAATAGAAAGCATTCCTTACTGCCAACATGCTTCTAAAGTCAACAGATCAAGATGCCTGACTGCAGAGCTAGACATCTGGGGTTTGAAGCATGACATAACCAAATCCAACATTCGGTTCACGGATTTTTGTATGCCAAAATCTGTCACCACCACCTACTTAAATTTTTATAGTTAGTTAATCACTAAGTTTCCTGCAGTCTCAATAAAAGAGCTTCAAGCAAGCAATGTTTTCATCTTGTTTCTCTTTGATAATGTTCTACATGATTTTATGGTTAGCTTGTACTAGTGATCCTTACATTTGGCAACAGGGATTTAATAGGTTGTTTTTTTCCTTACTGTTTCACTTTAATGAGGACAAAGGGAAGATCAATCATTTTCACATTTTCCAATGATTTAAGCAATATGCCATTTGGAGTCTTCTGTGGTATGCATTCTAAATACTTCACAACAATGTTAAAACCTCTAGGTTTGCTTATAAGCTGGGGGCATTCATTTGCTTATAAGGTGGGGGAAAACATACTCACATTCACATTGAGATGAAAGCTATTCCAGACAACAAATGTTTTTTATAAGAAAAAGAGCAAAGCACACCTTACAACTTGTGATCAAAGTTTGAGTATATAAATTAGGCTAGGCTCACAGTGCTATTTAGGTATGACCCCTTCAGCCACAACAATGTCCACAGTGGTGTTCTCACAAATCTGCTGTTTTGTTTCTCTACTTTGTGAATCCAATATTTCGATTTACTCTTTCCGGACATTTGCCGATATATCGGCGCTAATTTCCACCGCCAATCAGATGTATGCCGATTTATCGGTGCTCACAGGTCTCCCAATTCTTGTTTCGTTTTCACTGTCTTCCTTTTATTTTATTTTTACACAAAACTATCCTTGTTTCTTTCTCTTTCATTTCATGTATAATATGTCTTTCTAGACCCAAAACTCTTTCTGATAGACCATGATTACCAACGTCTCCCAAATTTCACTTTTAACCTTGCTCCTGAATTGCGTCTGCACCAAAAAAAATCCGTCTTGAACGAGTTAAGGGACGTTACTGCAATAAACACAACAAAGTGTCCTTTCAAACTTTTTTCCTTGGTGAATGATTATACCCAACAAAACCTGCGGCAATTGATGCCTACATTCACTTAATAAATGGCTGTGATTGCACATATCAAAAGGTAAGCTATTTTGGAGTCCACCAAAGGTGTACAAGGAAGTGGTAGAGGAAACTGCTTCATTAGAGTCATGAAACTGCAAAGATGAACTGTTTCATTCCCTACCGTTTCACCTGCCCAACAAGGATGATGACCCTGAAGCAGTTCAAATTCTACCTCATCGATGCCTTGTTGAAATATACAGTAGCCTTGAACCCTATGCCTATGGCCACCACACCCCTGTAGGCAAATCCAGAACAGCAAAACCCAGGGGCTGCATGGTGGCAAGAACATGATTGATAACATTCAACAGGATTGACAATGCCGTGTTTGAAGGGAGCCAAATGTGGTGAAGAGAACAAATTTTGTACGTCTTGGGTGAAATGAAAAACCACATCTGCATCCAAAAGCCTGCTTTCACATCCGGCACACATAGATTGATTTGCAGGAAAAGGAGGAAACATTTGAAAGATGCTGTGTCAATAGGGATTGTGTGCACAGGATAGCCCCAAAACCGACTTGCATTTTTCTTTTCCTACATTCTTAAAGTAAAATAAAATCTAAAAGAATTACTGCAGAGCTCTGAAGTTTGGATATGACATTCACAATTGGATATTTGTAGCAAGAAATTTCCATTGAAGTAATACATGCGCAGGCAGACATCACCCTGTCCTGGTGAGTACAAAATATGAAGTTACAAAATTTATCACAAAAATAATTTGTTCATATTCATTTGCTCATAACTTTCCACAGCTTGCACCCAGCAGTTCAATGTTTATAGAGTCTTAATCTGTATCCTTGGCTGATTTTTTGTCATAATATGCTTTGAAGATATCTCTACTGTTTTCAAGAAAGCACACTGTAAATGTTCTTAGGCGCACAAAAAAACTTTGCTCCATGAAAAAATTACAGCACAATGTGTAAAAAATTGTGGCTAAGAAGAATTAAGTGATCAGCGTTTTGTGGACTTGGTAAAATCGAAAATATAAGAATGCAGATTCTATGAAAGTAAAACTCTCAGCGTCAGGGTACTTGATACAAATCAATCCTACATTTGTAATAAAAGATTGAAGGACCAAATAGGCATGACAAGGTATATCAAAATGGACGTGGCAATATCTTAATTTCAATAGTTTTTGTTTCCAAATATAATAAAAGCATATGTACATACATAACATATAAGCCACAGACCTGTGAACAGCCTATGACAAAATTGTGTGATTTTTTAATGAAGCTGTATTCACCTCATTGTTTAAATCACATGACAAAACAGCATATTTCCACTGGTCAAGAATTTAAATCCTAAAATTGGACAACACCAATCAAAAGAGACTATTTTGAAAAAAAAAAATGGAGTCATGCTTTCAGAAAACAAATCATCAAAACATCCAACATTTTGACATATTTGTGTACAAAAAGGGTACTGAAAAGGTTCCCTGTCACTTCTTCTGAAGGACCTGAAGCCATCGGCACCCTCTTTAGACAAATGTGAGGCGGCCCAGGAAAACCTGGTCAAAATCGCAACAATGCCTTATCGAGTCACAGGCAACTGAAGTCTAGAGCTCAAATACCAAAAATGAGTTAAGCCTGGTACTTGAATCCATGGTCGTTTCTACATCAATTGTGCATGATTGTACAACACAATTCAGTCTACAATTGATTAAAAATAATTAGTTATGATCTCATGTCTCATCTGAGGATTATCAAAAAGGCTGCGATCATCACCAATTGATCGATCACATTTAAGGCTTCATCAAATCAATAATGTTTTATAGAAACCCAACATTCTTACACTCATTTTTATTGTCTGCATGGCAGCTGTTTAATAGAAACCTCTACGCATGAATGTCTAACTCTCAGATGAAGTGCATATGCAATAAAAACGCTTCTGTGTAAGATAGGTCAGACAAAATAGTTTGACAATTTTTCAATTTTCATGGATTAATACCATGCATCTGAATCTACCTCGAGCACTTCTACATCTGGTGAAAATCCACCAAATCCTCTTCGCAGATGCAAACTTAACAGCGGTAAGCCATGCTATACTCTGTTTACAGCTTTTGATATTGTATCATGTCAGCTACAATACATGGCTTTAGAGCGAGAGGAACTTGACATTGCTTTGCCAGCAAAAATTCACTGTGGAATTAACATGGATGACCAAACACGAAGCACGAAGAAAAGAAAACAGACTTCACTATTATCACTAAGGCAATGCCATCTACCGGAAGTTTTGTTTCTACAAAATTACATCTGATAGGTGATGCTTAGTTAGATGGGTTGATTACTCACTTTAAATTTAATGGCGCTGAGGCTGGCATTCACAAGAACAGCAAACCTCTTCCAGCAAAAACTCTTAAATATGAGGAAACTCGCCGTTGGAATGCAGTTATCCGAAACACTGATTGACAGACATTAAACCTTTGCCTACCAATATAACAAAAAGAGTTGTATTTCAGGAATACAGAAAATCTCGTGAAGAAGCTCAACATTGCTGTGTCAAACCACGCATAATTAGAAAACAGTATTTGAGTCCCATTTGCGCAGACAATGCTTCAATGCGCGATATGACAGAATGGAGGCTACAAAATTGCTCAAGCAGCAAACAAGTCAGATGAAGAAAATCAAAAATTCATCAAAGACCTTCAGAACCACCAAAACCTGGTACCTCAAGTGAGGATGTACAACCAAAAGATTCTAAAAAAAAAAATAAAGAGCAAACGGCCGCAAATTTGACAACTGAAAAAATTCATGGTACAAATTTGATTGTACAAACCACTTGTCATTTGACATTACACAGCAGGTCCATTTGCCTTCCCATCCTCTGCAACCTGGACCCATTTTTTTCAAAACAGCACGAAAATGTAGCTAATATGAAATTAACTATGAGCCAGTCAGTAAGCAAGTCAACTATAGAATTGATGAGGCACATTCGAGTGGAAAAGGACTTAACAGTCATCTTATATCTCCACGTATCTAAATCATCACGGACTTTGTGAATGTTATTTATACTTGCATGCAGATAACTGTTTAGGACAGAACAAAAACTCATTTGTCTTTAGGCATCTCATGTGATGAACTCTCACTAGAAGACACAGAACAACAACCTTAAGTTTAAAATTTAGCCCAGGCAGTGGCTTTGTTCTTATCAACCAAAAAAGTACACTGCACCCAAAGTAAACTGCCTAAATGATATTGAAAAAGTCGTGAATTCATCTGCGGAACTGAACATTGCACAACTTGTTGGTTCTGAAACTGGTCTATCAACTGTTCATGCTCATGACTGGCATGGATTTTGGCTGCATATTTTTGTGGGGTTTTTTTATGTGAATTTCTCAGTTTTATGCTTTTCATACCTTTCTGTCTTTAAAGTTGGATATCTCAACTTGTAAATAAAATATATTGAGATGACATAAACAGCAAAATGATCAGAAATGACTAGAGATTTTGAAGAAAGCAAAGTTAGAATTTCTTTCTGTGGAGACTTTGACTAGTTTTTCCTTGGCCGCCTCACAAATTTTATAACTAAACAAAGAAACACAATGCACGCAGATCTGATAGAATAGTACTTTTCCCCAGGAACCTTTCCAATAATCAGCAAACCCTTTAAGCAGCTTTATGTCTGGGGAGGGATAATTAACTTGGACTACCACAATGGGGACTCTCATAAGCCAATACATCGGCTCAGAGAGTTTTGGCTAGTTTTTATTCAACAGCCTTTGTCTTCCTACTGTTTACTCAAAAGGCAACCTCTCTGATGGCACAGGTGGCTCAATGGTTAAGGTGTCGGCTTAAGATCGGGAGGTCCTAGGTTCAATTCCCGCCAGCAAATATAAAATGTTTTACCTACATAACAAAACATCCTGTAGAGAGAATAAAAGATTTACATTTATTAAATCTATGGTCAAGGTCTACAAGCTAGAGGCCAATTGCATTATTATCTTTGCATGACTCTAAGTTAATATGTGAGCGCCAAAATAGACCCTAATCTATCTTTAGCACATTTCGACCAATGTCATATCAGATCAGTCAATGTCTTTTGTGGTTACATGTGGATGCGGCTTGATGGCCACTAAACTAGCCATGTACCTCTTTGGTTGGCCACTCTTGTTTTGCATCAGTGACCAGCAGTGCGTTTGCCAATCTTGTCCATCTGCACGTACGTCCAAGATTATGCTGATAACCAGCCCATTGTTTGGTGACCCAGACATGATTTAACAACCTAATGAAGATGCATGTAGTTGAAAGCAACCATATTTAGTTTTGTTATATTTCCATGCCTGAAAAGTTACTCATTAATGACACTGATCCAAGATTACTTTTCCCATATAAAACAGTGAAACACTGATATAAAGAACAGGCCCGGGCAATGAAAATACTTCTTTATATCAGAAGTCCTTTATTTCAGTCAACATGCACAATAGACATACTTTTTCTCACATGGTCCTTTTCAGTAAAAGTAGAGGAATCGTATAGGCCTACATGTGTTGGCCATCTGCTTGTGCCGATAAGATGTGTGCCGATAAGATAAGCATGTGGGCAGTGTGTAGTCACTGTGTAAGCAGACTCGTGTGGCAGTTACGCAAATCTTGGTTTGGTCAACTCATAGAGATGGGCTGGTTCGTTACTTCAGTAATGAATAATAAGGAAACAGACATGTTGGGCAAGACAATTGGTTCGTTACAGCCATCAGTTTGTTATCCCATATTCGCTAAATGTGTCAAATATAAATGACATAAAGAGAGAAAAAAAATGGGGAAAAGAAATGTGATCTTTATATCCATCAAGTTCTTTACAAGAGTGTTCTTTATAGGTGTGCTCTACTGTATATGGTGTAACCTATCAGACTTCATAGGTTTAGGATCACATATCTTTCTGTGTAATATTTGCTGCCAAAATTATTCTTACTCAATAATGTAAATTGAATTTAGTCAGAATCCTGATTTTTAGTTACATTCAAGTGACAGACCACTCATATTAATCAGTGACAATTGTACAGGAAATAATTTCATTTAAGCACTGGCTCTGTATTAGCTGAGTTCTGGATACTGGCGTGCTCTGAACCAGCTTACAAAGCCAGGAACTGCATGTTCACAAATTCAGTAAAAGATTTAAAAGGAGACAGGCATCAGTAATATCAAGTGATCAATAGAGAATGCTCTAAATTCAAGTTATCATTCAAAATAACAGATCATCAGGACTGTTTTAAATCACGCATACTCAAACTCAAATGTCCAGACAAGAAAGAATGCAATATTGTACGGCCATCCTTATTTCAGGTTGAGCAAGTAATACACAAGCTTAGACCACAGATCTTAGAGTCAACAGACTCATCAGAAAGACTTACTTGTAAGCCCCAACATAAGCTGACAAGTCCACTGATGTGGCTTCAATTTATTCCCATCTCTAAAAGTAATATTTCTGTTGTGAATATTCTGAAACGTTAGTTGGTGACAAGATTAAACCAATTTCCCAATGGGATGAAATAAAAGTATTATTATTATAACTATTATTGAAGCAATTTCCCTTGTCTTCTGGTACACAGCAATTCTCAGGATGGCCATCTGGACTTATTTGTTCAAAAAGGATATCCTTACAGATTTCTAATACTTTAAGAGAGATGAGGCAGGCTTCTGTTTCAGTAGACCTACAATTATTATGGTTTTCAGGTAACCTATGTAATGTTTTGATTCATTCAAAAAGAAGGGATATCCTTGTTGCAACATTATTTCTAAGTAAATTGACTAAAAAGAGTAAGAGAGCTATACGTCCCACATGCATTTTGCCTTAGAGGTTACAACATACACAAATGACAAACATCTTTTACAAGTTTTGATTCCACATCTATAGCTAACAACCCTTCCACTGGTATCAGTTCCATGGCAGTACTTGAGACCACATGGGTACCATCCAATGCAAGTCTGTAGCTGACAGGTACATGGTTTGCTCACATCATTGGTTTCATGACACTGTGTGTATTTGCTAGGTTTCAATTCTGATGCAGCGTATATCAAAGTCATGTAGTCTTTGGCTAAAGCTGAAAAAAAGAGATGTATAAAAGTGAACATTATATGGAATGGGGACTTGCAAAGTAGATACATTTTGCAAAGAGAAATGAGGGACAAACATTTCTTAATCAGACAAAACATTTTTGAGGAAAACAAATGTGTGTGGTAAGAACAAAATGTCTTTAAAAATATGGACTCAGTGGGAAAATATATCAAAATCTTCTTCTTTGGCTTATGCCTAATACTTTTTGGCATATCTCAAGCTGATGAAAGTGAGTTTTGGGCTTAAACAGCCACAGAAAGAAGAGATGAATCGAAGGAGGGGACAGTAGCAATACATTTGCCATAGAAGTGGTTTATTGGCATACTCTTCTTGGTTTCCAACTGTCAATAGTCCTTTTATAAACTCAACTTTTCCGTGGGGACGTCCAAGCTTCTTACTCTTTTTTTTCTTTTAAACCTGGGATTCTTTCCAGTACCATCAATGCTAGTCTATGTTAGCCTACATGTTTAGTCCTGTGCTGTTATAATACAAAGATGCCACAAATGAGTATGAAGCTACATCTAGATTCTATGTGCACAGGTGGCGTGATGGTTACGGTATCAGCTTGGGATCGGGAGGTCCTCGGTTCAATTCACGGCAGCAACTACTTGTGCTTTTTTCCTCTAGCAAGAAAATTTACCCTAGTTGCATTACTTGACTCAGGTGTTAAATGAGTACCTAGCAATAGGCTGGTACTGCGGTGCAAAATGTGCTCCCCTTTACTGTATACTCCGCAGGGACTTTGCCTGATAGGGGATAAAGTATTGTAACTCGCTTTGAGATCGTTCATAGAACTATGGAAAACGCCATTTAAATGGAATCTTTGTCTTTTATGTGTGGAAGTAGAACCAAAGTTTAAGTTCATTCAATAAATAGTAAGACAGGACAAAACATAACATATAACGTTTTGGACAAATGTCCTTCATCGGATACAAACAGGGTCAACATATTCAAAAAAATCTATTTTTAATAAAAAGAGAGGGGATAGCATGAGGGATGAGAGGAATGAGAATTATGATTGCTGTGAAATGGCATGGAATCAAGGAAACAGTACATTTTCTGGGATTGATAAGGTTTGTCTTATCTTATCTTCGAAAGCCCTCAGGAGGACCCCCCAAGGACATGAAAATTCCTGTACTAACTATGAAGTTATGAATTTTAGCATGAACCTCTTAAACATACACAATATCAGTGAAGGTAAAAGTTACGTCAGATTCAAAACATTGATTAGGATTTGCTGTCTAAATGCTGTGTTGGACTATCATTTTAATGAATTACGTTTCTAAGCCTTCCTTTACACCTGAGAATTGAACTACAAAAATATCTTCCTCACTAATCAAGTCCAGCACTTCATTATTTTCTGTTTCAGGGATGCCCCTGTCTGATTCTTGTACACTTTTTCAACTAACGGATCCTGTGCAAGTAACCATTGGATACAAATCCGTTGACTGAGGTGGTCATTCATCTTTCTTGATGAATTTCCTTTTTTTTTTACAATAAAGACAGGCTTTGCATAATTTTACCAGTGTGGGATGTTGCACCCGCCTTTTTGTAGAATAAAATCATTATTTAGATAGAGAGCCAAACAGTCAGACAGCTTTTTGCCTTCAATGAAAAAATTCATAACTTTTTAGTTTGTCAAGCAATTTTAATCTCTTTTCCAAATCTCATCAGCCTTTACTTGAGCTTAATTTTGGCAAAATTACAAAGAAATTTATTCACATGTTACTGATTTACAGAGGTCTAAAGTACAGTGAGTTTGCTTTTTTTGCCCCATCCGATATTATGGGGATTTTCATAATATACCATAAGCTGATGTGTTGGCTCAGAGAGTTTTGCCCAATTCTGTTTGAACACTGCCTTCCTCCTTTTTACTCAACCTACCTTATAACCAGGGACGTAAATGCAACTTGAAACTAAATTCTGAAATATCGCCCACCATTAATATAACAGAGATGTATAAATTATCAATATAAATCACACTGGCAAAGATGAAAGAAATTTAGGAAAGTATTTTTACTTTACAACTGTCAAAAATTCTGAAATCAGACAAAATCTGTAGCATTTCTATCCCTCTTTAACACTTTGAGTGACAAATTTGACGATCGTCAAAATTCCAGTTGGTTTATCTAGCTGCCAAAATCCAAGATGGCTGTCGTGAACATGTGATGTCATCATCAATCTAACAATGTAAAATTAACGCTTCACCACTTATCCATAAACCCTGAAAGTTTCATAAACTTTCATCCATTATGTTAATTTTGACACATTTGTTTCTGTTGCACCTGGTATTTCACAAATCTATTCAAAACTGCTGGCACTGTGGGACTACAAGGCCCAAATAAGCCTGGCACTGTGGGACTACAGGGCCCAAATAAGCCTGGCACTGTGGG
>JAOYNN010323590.1:0-10008 GCA_025770095.1 Goniobranchus kuniei
AGAAGAAGAAGAAGAAGAAGAAGAAGAAGAAGAAGAAGAAGAAGAAAAACAACAACAACAACAACAACAACAACAACGTGCTACTATACACCGCTTTAGAAGAAACATCTCTCTTTCTATCATTTATCATGCACACTGCTTCAGTAGTCTTAGCACCCTTGCATGACATTGTATAATTATTGTTTGCCAATAATAACTGCATGTTGCTGTTACAGTACTAGTGCTCTAAAGTACACGCCCCTGGGAAGATTGAAATATCGTGTTGTTAGACAGACCATGCACATAGACGGACTACAAGAAATGGCTATATTTACAAAGACTGTTGTTTTCACCTATTCATTCTAACTCTCTCATTCAACAACCAATCAAATGCACAATCTAAAAGGCTGACGACATGATCAAATAAATCTATTCCATTCATTTTTTCCTATCCTGTCAATCATGCACTAGATCCCCACATGCTAAACAAAGGAATATGAAGCCTTATGGGCGAGGGGTTGACCCAAAGATCAGTCACTCAATTGGCTAACCACAACAAGTCAAGGAATGTCTCCTAATTCACTTTCGCCACATTGGTAAGATGCGCATCATTGATTTAATTGATTCAAGAGCTTTATTTTTTAACACACGTCAGTGTAAACTGATTGTTTTCCCTGTCGCCATACCTCTGCACCCTATCATACCTTGCTGTCTGGCAGGTAGAGCCAATTGTTTTGTTGATGGCTACCCAGCTGGGCATTGACCATTGTTTGCTTTGTCCAAGTGGGCAGAAAGGCACCTTTCCTTCTGGCATCTGCATGACAGGTAGAGCCATGTGATTTGTTGACCGCCTGCCCAGCTGGTCCAAGACAATGTTTGCTTAGTCAACATATATACATCCGTTTGAAGCTCTAATAACAGTTGAGACATATAGTTTAATCAGAAAACACCAAATGTTCTGGGATATACACTGTATATATGCATTAAGTGGGAGCTGTATGTACAAATAAAATAAATTTTGTCAAATTAGAAAGTAAAGTTTCTGTTCAAAATCGTGTTGTTAGCAGGACTGGGGTGTGTTGTTAGGGGGCAAATTTAAACAGAACAAATTCTGTTGTCTGGAAAAACCGTGGTGGTAGGCCGACTGTGTTCTTAGAAGCCATGTTCTTAGAGCACTAGTATTGTACTAGAAAGGAATGGAAACATGAAAAGTAGAGACTATGATAAAGATATGAATGAGTTTTATGTGTTTCTTACAAATTACTTGCATTCAGTGACTGATAAGGGTGTCAGAGGGTAACAATGTGATTTTTGTTTGAGCATATGATCTGCTTGTGTCCATTGCTCAACAATTGGAGTCTTTCCAAAGTACAAATGTATATTTATGAAACTGGTTTTCAAACTGGTTACCTACTGTTACTTTTAAAAGACATCAGAAAAGTAAAACCTGTAAGACGTATCGAGTGCAAGATGTGTGATGATTTTAACAATGATTTTTCAGCTTACTTAAGAAGTGAAATGATCACTTTTATATTTGATTACCCTTTGGGGTGATGATTCATTCCTTTAGTTTCCTTGTCTGCTTATCCATATCTTGCTAAACTGGACATGGCAGAAGTAACAGAGGATCAACTAAATCTTATTTTCATTTTAAGTGAAATGTAGGATGTTGCTTATAGGTTTCCATTAGTATCTGACCAAGGTCGTAATCAAACTAATATAAAGGTTCAAAGTATAGAAATACCATCTGCCCTGTTGCAAACAAGGAAAAAAAAAAAAAAACCAACAAAAAAAGAGGGGAAAAAAAAAATCCTACTGTTTTTTACCTTTCGTATGTCTTTTAAAATGGCACTTTGAAGTGAAGTTATGATGGTACAAAAAGCATCAGACGAGTTCATGCATTGTGCTTCTCATCTGCTTATGAAATTTACCTTAGTCTGTCTCGTCTTGGTGAGGAAACAAAATCTTAACTCTTTACATTACATGTGCATCCCAAATACATTAAGGAACAATAAGAGAGAAATGCACTTAGTATAATTTTTGTTTTTGTTTTTTTCGTCATTTTATACTATGAAAGTTTTGTATATGCAAATGTATTGTGAATTTATGAATTTGTAAGAAATTGTTCAAACTTTAAACTATTCCGTCATTTCTGTCAATTCTGCGCAGAAATTTGCACCCAAAATGACCAAATTCTGCAAAAATTCTGCAAGGATTTCGACCATGGCAAAACTTTTTATAATTACCAAGTAATCATAAGCGGAGAAGGAGCACTGGAGACAGTTAAAAAAAGACCCAAAACCCAAAAGCCTGATGATTAACAGCATACAACCTGTATTTTTGTTTAGAAACACAAGCTGATGACATAAAATTCTGGCAAAAAGTGTGACCATTAGAAACGAGACACCATTGTATAATTTCAAAACCAGGTGAGCTGGCATTTAATCTTAATTCATTGATACATGACCTGACAATATAAACTTTGTACTCTATTCTTTTGATAACAGGCAGCCAGTGAAGGCTGTTCAGGATTGGCGTTACACAATCAAACTTTTTCTTTTGAACTATCAATTTTATTCTGCTGCACAGTTCTGAGCTGTCTGAATTCGTTTTAATGGGAAGTCACTATATAAATTATGCCAGTAGTTTTTGTACATGTATTTAATTATTTTGAAAGAAATATCAAGAACATTTGTGTTAAGGTGTAGTAAAAGAGTGAATTGTATCCTCTTTTTTCACTGAAGCAAATGAAATGAATTGTGCTGATTTTGTTCTACAAACATGCCAACTAATCAAAAAAAAAAAAAAAAAATCAAGTGCACAAACTTATTGAAATAAAGGAGCAGCAACTGCTTCAGGCTTTCCTCTGTAAGACAGTGTCTCTGATTGCCATGGAATAAATAATAAAAAGAAAAGCTCCTCTCTGTATCAACACTGTTCACTGATATGGACATGTATGCTCTCGGGAAACTGAAGCTGACATTCGGCAGCACTTGTCTTCAAAGCATTCTTTCCTTTAAAAAGTGTATCCATTTTTGCTGAGAAACAAAGGCGATCTTGAAATCCTGTCTAGATCTAGATGTACATCAAAAGAATCTAGATCTAGATCAAGTTTGTTTAGGCCTACAAAAAAAAGGACTACTCTAATTTCTGGCTTCTGGTGACAGAGAGATCGCTCAAACATCGTCAGCTCTGTTCAGTTTATTTATTTGTCTATTATTAGTTATTTTTTTGCAGTTCTTCGTCTGAAATCATAATAATTCTGCAAAATTATGCAAAAAATCAAAATTCCGTGGCCACGCCACAGAATCCATTTTCGGCGATCACGCCCTGGTTGCAGCGCCCATGGAAAACTACGATGACAGACTATCATTGTAACCTATGGACTTGCATGGTTGATTCATTTTCATATTTAGTGGAGTTTCTTTGCCTTTATGACACTGCTTACAACTTGTTATGTTAAAGTCTTTCCTCAATTGCTGTAATTTGGTCATGAATAATTAAATTCAAAATTTAATGTCAAATCAATAAATAATTCCATTGAATGGCTCACACTTAAAACATGTAATTTTTTTTTCATTTAAGTGCTGGCATACTTTCAACAACTTTTCCAACTTACGTTGAGTACAAGAGAATCCATCTTGAATAAAATACAAGTTTTATTTGTTCAATACAAAAAATACATTGTGTACATAATTTATTGTGTAATGTACATTTTTTATGATTACTCATATCACTCATAACTTGGATTATTGCTGCTTTCATTACCGCCTATCATCATAGATGATTTGGAATTTTTTGAAAAAAAAAAAAAAGGGAAAAAAACAGCAAAGAGAAATAGTTTAAAAGTTCAAACATCAGTAACACATTAAGAAGCAAGAGTTACACAAACATTCCAGATAACAAATAAATATTCTAGAAAGAAATAAAAACATGACAGAGAGAGGTGAAAAAAGGTGAAGAATAGAAAAGACAGTTCATGACAGACAAAAGTTATCATAATGTGTAACTGACAAATGAAGTATTTGACAAATGAAGTAATTGCCACTGAATTTGTGAACAAATTAAAATAAAAAATTTCCTTACTCATTTGTAAAGACATAAAGATATATAGTACTTCATACATGTTTTCAAAAAAGCTGTCTCCGTAGTTTCCCATGGCTTGAGCATTGGAAATAATTCACAATAAAACCTTTTCCATTCGAAATAAAACTTTTTCATTCATATCATTCAGCCTTTTGAAATATAAAATACATTTCAAGTTTGGCAATAAAAAGCTAAATCAAAGGGTAGGTAGATATATACGACAAATGATAGATTGAGTTAATTTTCATATCATTTTGTCAAAGGCACTGTTGACTTACACATCGGAAAAAGTGATGCACTGAGAATCCCACAATGATATGGGAAACACAAATAAATATTTTCGATGCTTTTGCGCTAAATCCCTATTTGTTGGTAACAAAAATGGGATCTAATTACACTATTTTAATTTATTCCACATATATTTTCTATACTGTGGATTTGATAGGAGAACTGGTTCTTGAGCCAAAGGGACCTAACTGACTGCGATTTCTAGAGTCAAGCTCTTCTTGAAGCACCAGTGCTCTCTGCTGTAGTGAGGTAACCTGAGACTTCAGGGAGGCAATTGTATCTTCTAGCTCCTGAAACAAAATTATAAGTTAATGGATGCAAGCTTCAAAAGATGATTCATAGACAAGTAATTAAAAAGATTATAAACAGTTTACAATTGCCCAAAGCCTTAATGAGAGTACCAATCTCAATCTGGATTATTTGAATTACACAATAGAAGGACAGTTTAATTAAGAAGTCACTAGGAACAGGACAAATGTCTAAATACATTGTGAATTCATAATAAATCTTCAGGGTACTACACATCTTTTCATAGATATAATTCATCACATTGTATAAAACACAATTGTGCATAAATAATGATTTTTTTGTGTTTAAATCTTTGAATAATATCCACGTCATGTTGTCTCATACACTAGGAATTAATATATACAATCTAATTAAATTCCATGTCTGAATTTTTTTCCAGTGATGTTCTTCATAACATTGTCTTAAACACTGAATAAATTTTAAACTTTCACGTTCACTGTTGCGTGCCTAATAAAATGTTAAAAATTGTTTAAATTTCATCTTTAAACCTTTTGAACAAAAGTATGTGATATATAAAAAGATTTAAAGTTGTTTGCCAGAAGGCCAAAAACTGAAATCATAATAAGTTTTGATTCTTTCAATTATCTGGTATGTTGTCATAAATTAATACAATATTTCATTCTTACGGTTACTAGATACAAAAATATTCAGATGAGTATAGGGACAAGATATAACACATGCTTACTTGTTTTATACCAGCAGGCATTAACCCTCTGATTTTTTCTTCAAACTGCAGCTTCAATTGTGTAACCTGATCGTGGAAAAGACAACAAACAGTTTTATAAAAAGAAAGTCCAAATACTTAGTGTAAAATTGAAACATTTAAATATGAAGTGATGATTCCTCATGCCTATGTAAAACATATACATTGTAATGTGAAGGCATTTCAGATTTCTTGTTGTCTTATCTTTGTTTCTACTAAGCGCTTATCGGTGCAATTGTAGCTTAGTGAAGGTACAAATTGGCATGAATCAAGAGTCAAGCAGCATTCACAATGGCTAGCAAAAACCTAGGTGTCCAGCAAGGTCTGACTCATAACCACAATCTCATGGCACTGTGACCTTAAGTAAAGCATTTTACTACTGATGACACTAAACTCAAGTGCGAATGAGTAGTTTGTCATCAAAACATGGGGTCTTTCTTCTTCTTCTTCTTCTTCTTCTTCTTCTTCTTCATCTTCTTCTTCTTCTTCTTCTTCTTCTTCTTCTGGATATCTGCAGTAGCCCCAGAGTTGGGAGACCAATCCACAGTTTACATAATTACGTCGTAAACTGTCAACCACAATTTACACAATTACATCGTAAACTATCACATATAATACACAGACTTGAATGGGCTTCTGGGCACAGAAATGCTATATATTATTAATATAAAATGCTGGCAAATTTTTCGGGGCAGGCTGTTTCCACTGCCCGGTCCGGGAGATTGTTCCATAAACGAATTGCAGACGGAAAGAATGAATGGTGGAATGAATTTGTTCTGGCTGGTGAAATGGAGAGTTTTGCGCCGTGTTTCCTGGTTTGTCTTTCGACGTTCTTTATGTTTGATGGTATTTTCAGGCTGCTTTTGTTGTAAATCTTGTGGAAGAGAGACAGTTTCTGGTTGCTATCACTGCACATAATTTTATAATATGGGTCAACGAAAACAAAATAAAGATGAATTCCATTTACTCTACATCCTAGTAAATATTGGACCTTTTAAATACACTTTTAAATCTCCATCTGAAAATCGTTTGAATGGCTTTCTTATACTGTAAAGTAAAGTAAAGTTAATCCCGAACCCATGACTGGGTATAGGGCAATTAGGGGTAGAGCCCTAATTATACTAGTCATACGGCATAATGTGGTAGTTTGCCATTGCTTTCCACGCTGACTTTACTTCCGCCAAGTCTAGTAAGACCTAGCTACCCATTTATACTGCTGGGTGAACAGGGGGCCCCGAAAAATAACGCTGAAAAAAATTAGCCTTGGTCGCTTATTTTGCATAATTTCAGTGCGTGACTTCCAACGTGAACGTGACGAGAATAAGCATTCTAGGTCATGTTTTAAAGCAAGGATTTACGTTCACCATTTTAGACATTTAGATTATGTTCCTAATCAAAACAAAAGACCAGAGAAAACCTTACAAAAACAAAACAAAACAAATAATTAATAACAAAACAAGGCAAAAGCCGAAAATAAAACAACAACAAAACAAAACAAAAACCAACCAACAAATAAAACAACAAAAAAGCAAACATCAAAAAGCACCAAAAACAACAACTGCCTAAATTCAAAGTGTGGACATAAACGTGAAGAGAATTAATTATTGTTGTAAGACATAATTATAGCTTAAATGATATCAGACGTGGGTCCATTAGCAATGCTTTAGATATCCATTGCTAAGAAAAACCACCATTTTTCATCAATATGATTGTGTTTACATTCAAATGTCCTTTCCTTACCTGAAAAGAGCATGTAAAAACAACTGCAAATGCAAACAAGCAACAGTACAATAGGAGACCGGGGTAAAAAGTCCCAGGGGTGAAAAGTCTGCTAATTTGTTCCGTTGTGCTAGCAAAAAGTCCAACTTTTTTTTCCCCAGAAGCAACAAAAGGGTCTTACTTTTTATTTTATATGTAAAGAAAGTACATACAGCTTCCTGTTTTGAGATGGTAGACCCATGCATGAAAGTTTTAACACAAAGTGCTTTTGATTGAATCAGAAAAACAGTAAGTATGTATCGTTTTTATATTAGCAGATCACTTTTAAAATGCATTTTTATATTAGAGCATGTATCTCATAACCTGAATAAGCACAAAGTGCTGCACAATAAATACTTTAGGTGTGATGGCTAGATTCTCACCACACCCCCCATCGGGGTAAGTCACACCACATGGGGTGAAAAGTCACAGATTTTGGCAATGTGGCTTTCATCCCGGTTGTTGCTGGGTTGCTAAAATATACTGTAAATTTGAAGCAGATGACTTGAAATGATTTCTTTTTTGAGATCTATGCTTGCCTATTAGATGTTGGTCCAGAATTTATTTTCAATTAGAACTAAAATATTTATGCTTGTCTGTATTATTTCATTTTAGTTATGGGCCTGCCGATATGCTGTTAATATAACCCACAGTCACAAAGGAAACAAGGACACCAAAAAGGAGCATAGGGCCATAGATTTAGTTCTTAAAGACTTAATACTAAAATTTTATATTAGCCCCAATTCCCAATTCTTTTTCCCTCCTTTTTTTTTCTCAGAAATGCCATGTCACTACCAGAAAAAGACAGACAGGGGGACATTCTCAAAGGATGTAATGCAAGCTGCTGTGAATATGGTCCTGTCAGGAGCATCTGTCCGAAATGCAGCAGAGCAGTTTGATTTAAATTATCAAACTCTGGGTCGCTATGTGAAGCAGCACAAACAGAAAGGAACAATAGACGGAGCTAGTTTCGGTTATGGCTGTGGGAAGAAGCGAGTTCAAGTCTCACGGCTCGAGAAGTTACTCCTTGACTACGTTATAGAGTCTTCAAACATATATTACGGGCTGACTTTGAAGGACTTAAGAACCCTGGCATATGAAGTACCGTAGCCATCAGAAATCAGCTGAAATTTCCACCCAGCAGGGATGAAAACAGAAAGGCTGGAGAAGACCCTGTTCAGGAGTCGACATGGGGGTAAGTTGTCCCTGAGGCAGCCTGAAGCCACCTCCTTAAATCGCTTGCAGGGCTTTAACAAGACCAATGTGCGGGACTTTTTCAGAAACTTTAAGAAGGTAATGGAGAAGGGATTCACTCCCGACAGATCGGCTGCAGCACTGTTCAGACCCCACAGGTGAAAATGGCAAAGAAAGGACAAAAACGAGTAGGGTCCATCGTGTCTCAAGAAAAGTGAGTAACTGTCACTTGTGTGGAGCAGTGAGGGCAACAGGAAACAGCATTCCCCATTTCTTGGTTTTTCCGCGCGTTAATGTGCAAGAACGTTGGAAATTAACAGCTCCTCCAGGAACTGTATGTGACGGACATCCAAAAGCATTAAAATGGATGACTACTGAAAACTTTTTGGGTTTTTCTGAACCACTTCATCAAGCACACTCGGCCCTCAAAAGAACTGCCTGTGCTGCTTATTATAGACAACCATACATCGCTCTGTAGCGTAGAAGTGATTGACTTTGCCAGACAGAACCATGTCACTCTCCTGTCATTTCCACCACATTGTTCGCATGAAATGCAGTTATTGGACAAAACTGTTTATGGCCCATTCCAAAAATTCTATGACCAGGCTATGGGTTAAAGCGCCAGAGAATGTGGACAAACCAATGAGTATCCACTCAGTACCAAAAATGATAAGCTATGCATTTCCAAAGGCTTTCACGATCGCAAATATTACATCAGGATTTCAGGATACAGGGATTTGTCCATTGGATCCCAGTATCTTTCCGGATGAAAAACTCCTGCCAACGTACTCTACTGACCGTCCAGCTCCAACCTGCGACAACTGCTCAACAGCCACAAATCAACCGTCTGCATGCACCCAAAGGAAATCCAGCTCAAATCAACCATCTGCAAGCACCCCGAGCAACTCCAGCATACATCAACCATCTGCATGCACCCCGAGCAACTCCAGCACAAATCAAACGTCTGCAGGCACCCCGAGCAACTCCAGCACAAATCAACCATTTGCAGGCACCCCGATCAACTCAGCACATCTGCAGCAAAACCTACTTCTCAAAATAATAATCGCCCAAACACACCTACACGAATGGTCGTTTCTCCCAACGATGTTCGCCCGCTGCCAAAAGCTGAACCTAGGAAAGAAAGAGTGAGAAAGCGCAAGGTAGTAAAATCAACAATACTGAAAATATAACACCAAAAAAAAAAAAAAAAAAAAAGGCAACTCACTCATTCTCGCTGACTATGCTCACTTATGACTGACAACGATGAGAATGCAAACAGTCAGCTTGAAAACATACTGCATGACTCTGACGATGCGTCACTCAGTGACAATGATGACGATGAACTTGCAAAGCTGGCAACTTGTCTATCTGACTCTGAAGTCAAAAGCCTAAAAAAATGAGACTTTGTATTCTTTGAATGCGACGGGAAGAAACCGAAGGCATTTTATACTGAGCAAATAACAAAACCAATTGACGATGAAGGGGATTTAGAGGTGGAGTATTTTCAAGGAAGTGACAAAGTGAAGAATAAATTTATTTGCTATCAAGAAGATGAAAAATGGTCGGTGGCAAAACACAAAATCACAACAAAAAAAACACAAAGCTGACAAAATGAAAGAAAATCGATTTAAGAACTTTGAACATATTGAATTCCTCGTCACCCACAACAACGTCTGCTATCGAGTTATAGG